>CAJNDS010002748.1:123138-173630 GCA_905221605.1 Symbiodinium natans | reverse complement strand
AGGAAAGAGAGAGAGGAAAGAAAGAGAGGAAAGAGAGAGAGGAAAGAGAGAGAGGAAAGAGAGAGAGGAAAGAGAGCGAGGAAAGAGAGCGAGGAAAGAGAGAGAGGAAAGAGAGAGAGGAAAGAGAGAGAGGAAAGAGAGAGAGGAAAGAGAGAGAGGAAAGAGAGAGAGGAAAGAGAGAGAGGAAAGAGAGAGAGGAAAGAGAGAGAGGAAAGAGAGAGAGGAAAGAGAGAGAGGAAAGAGAGAGAGGAAAGAGAGAGAGGAAAGAGAGAAGAGAGAGAGGAGAGAGAGGACAGAGAGAGGAGAAAGAGAGGAGAGAGAGGAGAGAGAGAGAGAGGAAAGAAAAGGAAAGAGAGAGAGAGAGAGAGAGAGGAAAGCGAGGAGAGAGAGAGGAGAGAGAGCGGAGAGAGAGAGGAGGAGAGAGAGGACAGAGAGAGGAGAAAGAGAGGAGAGAGAGGAGAGAGAGGAGAGAGAGAGAGAGAGAGGAGAAAGAGAGGAGAAAGAGAGGAGAAAGAGAGGAGAGAAAGGAGAGAAAGGAGAGAGAGAGAGAGGAGAGAGAGAGAAAGAGAAGGAGAGATAGAGAGAGAGAAGGAGAGAGAAGGAGAGAGAAAGAGAGAAGGAGAAAGAGAGAGAGAGAGAGAGAAAAAAAAAGAGAAAAAGGAGAGAGGGAGAAGGAGAAGCAGAAGGAGAAGGAATGTTTACGATTTTGGCATACCAAAACCTTTGTATAGTTGAAAAGCTTTGTCGCGACTACTGTAGTCGTAGTTGGTTCAAAAGTTTTTTGTGGCAGTGGAGCGTGGGAAAGCCCAGCTTCTTGACACGTCTTGTGGAAGTTTCTTGGTTCTTGCGCGGCGGGATCCGTTCAGGGGCTCAGGCGTGGAAAGTTCCAGGGATCTAAGTATCTGTTGTGGCGGCTCTCCCTTCGGATCCTTCGGCATCGCAGTACTGTGCACAGCTGTGTAGTCACCACGACTACCGCAGCCTCTTGCGAAGCCCTCAAGGACCAGCTAGGTCTAGGTGTGTTCTACTTAACTTAGAACAGCTTCTGTTTCTAAACCCGAAGTGGGTTGGCAAAGGGTACAGTACTCTCTCTCTCTCTCTCTCTCGGGCTTTGAACAAGCATTCCAGCAGCGTCTTGCAAGTGTTGCAGTTTGGGGAGAAGTGTCTGAGAAGCGAGGACCTTAAAAAGGAATTCAAGTTCCAAGGTGCCGAAGCCTGCATCGAGGAAGCGTTGCCCTTTGACTGACTTGCGCTCGTGCACAGAACTGAGGAAGGTGCGAGTTTCAAGCGTGATTGTGCATTGATTGAACAACTGCAGCGTGAAGGCTGCATCACTTTTTTCAAGGTGGCATTGAGGCCAGAGGTTGAGCCGATTGATCTTGACAGCCCAAGCCTTTGTAAGAAAGTGCTTTCATCGATTCATTTCTTGACCTGTTTTCCAAAAAGGACAGCAAAAGATTCCAAGCGGGAAGTCGCCAAAAGCCCCCACGCCATGGCCCAGGAGGGGCAGGGGGAGGGGCCCGGAAAGACGCGGATCCTACAGGTTCTGGAGTTCTTGCACGGATTCCTTGGAAGGGACAATACCACGGCGTGGCAGCATGTCCAAGCTTGATTCATGAGGTCATCTAACCGCGCGCAAAAGCTTTCCAGCCTTTTCCTCGTTAGTCTCGTATTCTGACCAGGTGACCTGGCGATTTGCCTTTGACAGTTGTCGTCTAAGGCCACAATGCCCAGAATTGACTCATCAGTATCCAAGATACGCAGGGCACAATGCTGCAATACCTAGCTGTAGGCTTCCTGCCCCCCAGCATGCCTCTCTGCCGCGCGCGCTAACATCAGTGTGGGACCGCGCAGCTGTAGACAGGGCGGAGCACTCATGTGGAGCGCAACAGTTGTCGGACGTGGACATGGTGTGTCGTTGCTGATGCCAAGCACAATACGCACAAGCACCATCTAGCCATCTAGCCCTTGCTTATAAGCACCTATGCAGATCTGGCTGCAATCCCTTGTAGAGGCAATTTCCACATGAACATGCCTAATTAGCCGGGGCGCGCATTGCAAAACAAGCTTCAGCGGCGAGTGACTGTCCGCTTGTTGCATGTGGCCTTTCAGTAGTTACAGCCGACGCGCTTCTGTCGCCTGCTTCATGCCCGTACATGAATGATTGCGGACATGCGCTGCATGTACTGTAGTGCTTGGTCCGCGCTTCCTCGAAACTCATCCTCTGCTTAAACATCCGCATTTGTGTTCGGATGTTTCGCATTCGATACAAGACCACGATATCTCAGCATTTAGAACTTTGGCCCCTGTTTAAAGCACCTGCTTTTGATTTCTGCATGAGGGCAGGCTCAAACATGCAGAGATTGGGCTTAGTCCACTGTCAGTAAATTAGCGAACATGCTACCGCTAATGTGCTCGCGCAATCCAGAGATGAAGATATTGCTGGCCGGCTGATTTGTCCACGCATGTTCCTGCAAGGCGATGCAGTTGCGCCTCAAGGATCGAAAGCTACAATATAGGGCTTAGAAGCCCAGGTAAACTTCTTTGAATGGCCCGCTACGGTTATACGTGTAGTTCGACCGCCAATATGAACTGCTTTCGAATCAAGGCTCACTTCTCCTTTGTGCACATGGGGGTTTTACCGCACAATGGCTTCTTGATTGTTTTGTTCGTTTGTGTGATTTATATACCTGTTTATTGTGTGCTTTGTGGTTTTTGGTTGCTGTGTTCTTCGCTATCTGTTTCTGTGCTTCTGGGTTTCTGGTACGGCGCTATCGTCCAAGCTACCAATGCATCCATTGGCCAGAGCATCCATGCTCACGATGATAATGTCCGTGCTACCAGTGCATCCACTCGCTGTTGCATGTACATGCATTGTCCAGAGCATCCATGCCCGCCCACGCGATAATAACATCCATGCTACCAGTGCATCCATTGGAAAAGCATCCATGCCCGCACGATGGCAATGTCTTTGAAACAGCACATAGGTTTGCTAGAGCCTCTATGCCCGCACGATGAGACCATCCATGATAGCTTTGCATCCGTTGGCCAGAGTGTCCATGCCCGCACGATGATAACAACCGTGCTACTAGTGCATCCAGTGGGGCGCAACTCCCCTTCTAAACCTTTTTATGAACTCAAATTCAGGCCGATATTGACTTCGCAAGGGGCAAAACCACCAGAAAACGATCATCTCAGAGATCATCTCAGAAAGCTACAAAGTCACTTTTTGGATTCGTAAGAGAGGGTTGCCACAACCCAACCTTGCGAATTTAAAACCCATTTTTACATTCGCAGGAAGGGATAATGCCGGCTGTGGGGGGCTTTAAAACCCGTAATGTTGCACTCGCTTTCGTGGGGGCCCTCTGTTTAAAGTCAGATGGGCCGGGATTGGCACCCTGACTGTTTGGGGGTGCCCGGTGGGATCCCGAATTAAGTCAAATCGTCGGGACGTCGTAAGAAAATTCCGTGCCCCGCCCTTTACAATCGATTGCCAAGTTCGCTGTCCCTTCTAAACTCATCTAAGCTCATCCCTGTTGAAACCATATAAAATCCCCGGACCGTGTAAAGAGAGCAAAAACCAGCTTCGATTGTTCAGGGGCAGAGGGGGGGCCCCTACATGACCCTACACACCAAAGCGAGGACAACATTACTCTCCGTGGCGGATTCGTTCCTTGTAGGCGTTCTTCCAGGATGGTGCAATCTGCCATGCGTGACATCCTCAGCACAACGACAAACAGCTCGGACTTCATAGATCTGTGGCGGCGTCCGCATCGCAGAGTCTGTGGGATAAGCAGCTACTTGGACATCGAGGCACGGCCGGTCATGGAGGCTTCACGGTGCAGAGTATGACGAGCAGCACCACACCGCCGACTACCAGTAGCAGGACCGGTGGAGTAGTATGAGGCAGGGGGACTCTGCGAACGAGGAAAGCAACGTCGACGACGAGAAGCTTCAGGAGGCTCAGATGAGAAGAGGGCGGAAGCGTTGGCCTTGGAGGCACACAGGACATGGACCGATGCACTTGCGCGACGTGGCTTTGGAGCTGTGACCGCCCTGGAAAAGGCGAAAGGTGTGTGGATGGAAGCGCAGGCTGTCCGGAAGGCCAAGAGCAGGGGCAAGCATGGTGGTTATGAAGACCGTGAATGCGTATGCTCAGAAATATTTCTTGGAGGACTGCAGCTGTCGGGTGTGATTGAAAAGCCTCACAAAGGCAACTGTTTCGTGCGATTATTCATCGCGGATCCTACGCGATCACAGCAATGCTAACTTGCCCACGCTCACACGTCGAGAGCGCCAGCCCAACAGGAAAGTTTACATTGATGCCCCTTCACAAGCCTCGAAGCTCATAAGGAAAATGTCGTAACCGCCGGCGTTGCTGTGCCCGTCGACAAAGCTGTCGAGAGAGCTGGAGGTGTGCCCTGCAACCACCAGGTTGTTGTCCTTGTCCACCTGCACCGGGGATCACCGGGGAGGGCCACTCTAACCGCTAACCCCCATTGACCCTGCAGCTGTTTTAACAATAAGAAACCACATCCTCTTCAAAATCATCTCCAGGAACAACTTCCAAGCCTCCGCACGACCTGGAACCTGCAAAGAAGCCCGGTGCTTGGAGTTCTGATCTGCATTTTCAGCTTCTTTCCAACATTATCTGCACTCCCAACAAGGCGGAAAGTTCTGAAAGTCTCGGTCCTTCGTTTTGGAGAGCGGCGCCTTCTGACTAGAATGCCCCGAACTCCGTATGGAGACTTTTTGCATGGAAACACAGCGCTGCCGGCCTCACAGCCCGATGCCCTGCACTACCCGGCCCCACCTGCAAAGCGTTTGCGCTGTCATAACTTGAGCCTGGGGCGCGGAGCAGCAATGCATATTTGTGGTCCGCATCGGCACACTGCTGCAGACGAAGCATTGTGCGTGAGAAAGGCCCTGGAGCCTCCACGCTGGGTTGTCCATCGCCAGGTGCCGGTGTTTGTGAAGCTCATAAGGAAAACGTCCGAAAAGCCGGCGTTGCTGTGCCCGTCCAGAGAGCTTCCGGTTGCGCCTGCAACCACCAGGTTGTTGTTCTGGTCCACCTGCACCGGGGATCACCGGGGAGCGCCACTCTAACCGCTAACCCCCATTGACCCTGAAGCTGTTTTTACAGTAAGAAACCACATCCTCTTCAAAATCATCTCCAGAAACAACTTCAAAACCTCCGCACGACCTGGAACCTGCAAGGAAGCCCGGTGCTTGGAGTTCTGATCTGCATGTTCGGCTTTTCTACAACATGATCTGCACTCCCAATAAGGCGGAAAGTTCTTAAAGTCTCGGTCCTTCGTTTTGGAGAGCGGCGCCTTCTGACCAGAATGCCCCGAACTCCGTATGGAGACTTTTTGCATGGAAACACAGAGCTGCCGGCGCCCGATGCCCTGCACTACCCGGCCCCACCTGCAAAGCGTATGCGCTGTCATCCCCTGAACCTGGGGCGCGGAGCAGCAAAGCATTTTTGTGGTCCGCATCGGCACACTGCTGCAGACGAAGCATCGTGCGTTAGAAAGGCCCTGGAGCCTCCACGCTGGGTTGTCCATCGCCAGGTGCCGGTGTTTGTGAAGCTCATAAGGAAAACGTCGTCCTCGCCGGCGTTGCTGTGCCCGTCGAGAGAATTCCCGGTGTACCCTGCAACCACCAGGTTGTTGTCCTGATCCACCTGCACCGAGGATCACCGGGGAGCGCCACTCTAACCACTAACCCCCATTGACCCTGAAGCTGTTTTAAGTTTTAACAGTAAGAAACCACATCCTCTTCAAAATCATCTCCAGAAACAACTTCAAAACCTCCGCACGGTGCTTGGAGTTCTGATCTGCATTTACAGCTTTCTACAACATTATCTGCAATCCCAATAAGGCGGAAAGTTCTTAATGTCTCGGTCCTTCGTTTTGGAGAGCGGCGCCTTCTGACCAGAATGCCCTGAATTCCGTATGGAGACTTTTTGCATGGAAACACAGCGCTGCCGGCCTCACAGCCCGATGCCCTGCACTACCCGGCCCCACCTGCAAAGCGTATGCCTTGTCAGCCCCTGAACCTGGGGCGCGGAGCAGCAAAGCATTTTTGTGGTCCGCATCGGCACACTGCTGCAGACGAAGCATCGTGCGTGAGAAAGGCCCTGGAGCCTCCACTCCGCTGGGTTGTCCATCGCCAGGTGCCGGTGTTTGTGAAGCTCATAAGGAAAACGTCGGGACTTGCCAGCCCGGCGTTGCTGTGCCTGTCGAGAGAGCTGTAGGTGTACCCTGCAACCACCAGGTTGTTGTCCTTGTCCACCTGCACCGGAGATCACCAGGGAGCCAGTAACCCAATTCTACAGCGCCGCGCCTGGCCTGCAAAGCGTTTACGCAATCGGGATATGGGCCTGGGGCGCGGAGCAGCAAAGCATTTTTGTGGTCCGCATCGGCACACTGCTGCAGACGAAGCATCGTGCGTTAGAAAGGCCCTGGAGCCTCCACGCTGGGTTGTCCATCGCCAGGTGCCGGTGTTTGTGAAGCTCATAAGGAAAACGTCGTAATCGCCGGCGTTGCTGTGCCCGTCGAGAGAGCTCGCGGTTCGCCCTGCAACCACCAGGTTGTTGTCCCGGTCCACCTGCACCGAGGATCACCGGGGAGCGCCACTCTAACCACTAACCCCCATTGACCCTGAAGCTGTTTTAAGTTTTAACAGTAAGAAACCACATCCTCTTCAAAATCATCTCCAGAAACAACTTCAAAACCTCCGCACGGTGCTTGGAGTTCTGATCTGCATTTTCAGCTTTTCTACAACATTATCTGCACTCCCAACAAGGCGGAAAGTTCTTAATGTCTCGGTCCTTCGTTTTGGAGAGCGGCGCCTTCTGACCAGAATGCCCTGAATTCCGTATGGAGACTTTTTGCATGGAAACACAGCGCTGCCGGCCTCACAGCCCGATGCCCTGCACTACCCGGCCCCACCTGCAAAGCGTATGCCTTGTCAAAGCTTGAACCTGGGGCGCGGAGCAGCAAAGCATTTTTGTGGTCCGCATCGGCACACTGCTGCAGACGAAGCATCGTGCGTTATAAAAGGCCCTGGAGCCTCCACGCTGGGTTGTCCATCGCCAGGTGCCGGTGTTTGTGAAGCTCATAAGGAAAACGTCGTCCTCGCCGGCGTTGCTGTGCCCGTCGAGAGAGCTTCCGGTTGCGCCTGCAACCACCAGGTTGTTGTTCTGGTCCACCTGCACCGGGGATCACCGGGGAGCGCCACTCTAACCGCTAACCCCCATTGACCCTGAAGCTGTTTTTACAGTAAGAAACCACATCCTCTTCAAAATCATCTCCAGAAACAACTTCAAAACCTCCGCACGACCTGGAACCTGCAAGGAAGCCCGGTGCTTGGAGTTCTGATCTGCATTTTCGGCTTTTCTACAACATGATCTGCACTCCCAATAAGGCGGAAAGTTCTTAAAGTCTCGGTCCTTCGTTTTGGAGAGCGGCGCCTTCTGACCAGAATGCCCCGAACTCCGTATGGAGACTTTTTGCATGGAAACACAGCGCTGCCGGCCTGCCCGATGCCCTGCACTACCCGGCCCCGCCTGCAAAGCGAATGCGACGTCAGAGCCTGAACCTGGGGCGCGGAGCAGCAAAACATTTTTGTGGTCCGCATCGGCACACTGCTGCAGCCGAAACATCGTGCATTAGAAAGGCCCTGGAGCCTCCACGCTGGGTTGTCCATCGCCAGGTGCCGATGTTTGTGAAGCTCATAAGGAAAACGTCCTCCCAGCCGGCGTTGCTGTGCCCGTCGAGAGAGCTGTAGGTGTACCCTGCAAGCACCAGGTTGTTGTCCTTGTCCACCTGCACCGGGAATCACTAGGGAGCCCGATACACTAAACCCCATTGACGCGGAAGGTTTGTTTTAGCAAGAAACCACGTTCCGTTCAAAAACATATCCAGGAACAACTTCCAAGCTTCCGCCCGACCTGGAACCTGCAAGGAAGCCTGGTGCTTGGAGCTCTGGTCTGCCATTTTCAGCTTTTTACAACATTATCTGCACTTGAAAGCTCGGTTCCCCACCAAGGCAGAAAGTTCTTCAAGCCTAGGCGCTAGGTACTGGAACCCGGCGCCTTCTGACCAGAATGCTCCGTATGGAGACTTTTTGCATGGAAACCCAGCGCCGGCCTGCAAAGCCTATGCGTATTCGGTTTGAAAAAACGATGCACTACGATTAGTCTGAAGCGTTGCGTTCTCAGCTTGATGCGCGATGTCTTCTAAGCCCTTTAGTAAGTTATGCTAAATAGTTTGCGATTAAAGAATATTAACGATGCCTCCGATGCCCTGCGCTGCCCTGCCTGGCCTGCAAAGCATGGACCTCGTCCTGACCCGAGCCTGGGCGGCTGGCTGGGCTGCAGAGCTGCAAAGCATTTTTGCGGCCTGCACTTGTGAAACGCTTGCGATAGTACGGCCCTGGAGCCTCCGCGCTGGGCTGTCCAATTCCCAGGGCTGGCTGCGCCAACGAGCGCCGGCAACAGGGCACAGAGCAACATCGCGGCTTTTATGGCAAGCGCAGAGTCGGAGATCTTGCTCTCCCATCTTCAGCAAGCACTGCCGAAGGCTGAGGACAAAAACTGAGGCAACTTCTCAATCAGCCGTTTTGCTACGGGGCTTCACGAAGGCCTTTGTTTTAGCTTTGGGGTAAGTGTCAGCCCACGGCGTCTTGGCGCTGGGTTGCGCTGTCAGAGTCTAGGCTTTCAGGTTCGGGTTCGGGCTTGGCAGTTTGTGCATCTGGATATATGTCTGCCCGTCGATCCTCCACCTCTGAGACCAAAGGGTCCGTATGTTTCGGTGAGGTGTCGTATAGGTTTCGGGGATATTGTCTCGGCCTCGAGTCACTTGCGACATCGTGAAGTCACTGCGCAGTCCAAACTATGCCTAATGCAGGCAATCAAGCAGATGGACCCCCATTTTTTCCGATCCGCGGTGGTCCGATCCGTGTATAGGTGGCAAAACATGCTAAACTCCCGTGTTTCCCGGCGTGTGATGAGCATCGGTGGGGCCCCCTAAAGGGCCTGACCGATACAACGCCCACCCCACACCTTAAGCACAGAAGAGTGCGTAAGCGCCCCTCGTATTCCGAGTAAGTCCGAGCTAAAACCGATCCGCGTGATCCGAGAATATCAATCAGAGTAGGACAGCATCTCTGTACTATGAGACAATCCGCGTATTCCGAGTTAAAATGAATCAAAGCAAGACAGCCTTCGCTGTGTCTCTGTAACTAGAAACAATCTCCAACGAGAAAGTCTCCCTATCGGCACCAGAGGCAACCGTGCAGAGAACTAACTCTTCACGGAAATTGTGCTATGAAGACGAAGGAGCTTTGGCAAAAGAATCCAGCCCGGCTCAAAAGAAGAAGAAACGTCACGGCGCCTGGAGCCCATGAAGCCATCAAAGTCCAGATGCGTGAGC
Organism: Symbiodinium natans; assembly: GCA_905221605.1. Taxonomy (NCBI): domain Eukaryota; class Dinophyceae; order Suessiales; family Symbiodiniaceae; genus Symbiodinium; species Symbiodinium natans. The sequence continues at coordinate 164,190 of CAJNDS010002748.1, read as the reverse complement.
TGGTCCGCCCAGGTGTTCGAGCACCTTTTGACGTGCTCAATCTTGGCGTAGCAGGCTAGTTGGGTCTCTTGGGCTGCCAGCTCCATGAGCAAAGCCGAGCATGGCCACTTCTTGGCCGATCGTTTTGACGCAGAGTAGGCATTGCCCTCATTGTTTGTACAAAGTGGGACGTGGATATCCATCCTGGAGCTCTCTGTTCGACGCGCCGTGAGGAGGAAGAGGATACTATATCCAAGCAGCTCCAAGGCAGCAATCCTCTTCTTTCGTGAGGTTTGTTCCAGGAGAGGTTGAAGCCAGCTGGTTTGGTTGACATCCATGGCAAACCAGTAAACATCCTTCTTGTCCGGGTTCGGGATATCCGACAACCAGCCTCCAATCGTGGCTCTGGTGTCGGACTCACCGGCATCACTTGCTCCATGGAGTGGTGCAAAAGCCACACGAAGAAAAGGAGGCACTGGAGGAGAGGTCACAATGTGCATGATGAGGGTCGCCAGAAATCGCACCAGGGCGCCTGGAGCACACTTTCTCTGGATCTTTTGTTCCCAGGCATAGAAGGGTTGAAGACGCGCCGCCGCCGCTGGAAAAGCCCATTAGAGGCGGCCCATGAGCGAAGTGATGACACTACGAGAATTTAATGAGCTGCAGCTGCATCTAAGGCCGGCAAAACAACACTCTTTTTGTCTGGAGGAAGCCACGCAGGTATCCCAGCCGATTTCCATGAAGAGAAGGAAGACCCCTGCCAAGGCCTCTTCTTTCTCAAGGAGCACGAAGTCGTCTACAAAGACCAAGACCCAGAGGAACTCTGAAGAAAGGTGGTAGGTCAACCTCACCAGCAAAGCCGCCAGGCGTCCCCAGTAAAGCTGAGCTGACGCCACCCCATAGGTGCCAACCATGTTGACCCAGAACAACTCTTTGATGGACGCTACCATGCATTTCCAGTCTTTCTTTAGGACCTTCACTCTTCGGTGAGCTTGCTTACTAGGCTTACATCCGACTTGAAGAGGATGTAGTCATCATCCGGTATGAGAGAGCGTCCCCGAAGGAGGTCATGGAGAGTAGGCGCCGTCGTCTTCTTATTGGTGTTCTGTCGGATGTTGTCACGCACACCAATGATTGCGGTGTCGAAGATTGTTCGGACCTTGTCCGATTCCTGGATTCCCGCCATAGCTCCAACACAGAGTTCCGTCTCATTACAGCCACACACCAAGGCTGCCTGCTTTCGCGTGAAAGGTCCCTGCCTCGAAGTTCTCAGCACTGGGGTAGTTCTACCAGCTCCGAAGGCACGGAACCAAGTTCTTCTTTCGTCGGCCAGATATTCGGGTCCAAAAGAGTGGACTTGGCTACGCGCCCCACCGAGACTGGGGGTTGTCATACTTGTGGCCCCAGTCTTTCTGCCAGTTGCCCTTGCCTTTGCCACGCCCAAACTGGCTGGGGGTCTTGTACTGAGAGTCCTTGGACCAAGAATATTTATTCCCCATCTTGCCCGGTTTCTGCTTGGTCTTTGTTCCTTTGCCTCTGGATTTTGGGGGCTTGCCCTTAGGCCGGTCCCTTCTGGTTTTTGATGGACGCAAGCAGGGACAACACATAGAGTCATAGACCTCACATGTCCAAAAGTTCCCTTGAACCTGAGCCAAAGCCTGGTGGAGGTGCAGAGATTCGTTCTGGGAGCCGGACGTCGTCCCATGATCTCATCACCGAAGATGAAATCGTAGAAATCATCCAGTTGTTCCTTGGTGAGAGAGATTGTCGCAGGGGACGCGCAGGAAGAGACAACCATCAGCAGGGATGTCCTCCAGAACTGCTTTCAAGTCTCCTGTTCCAGGAAACCAGCCACATCCGAGCTTGACCCCAAAAATAGAGTTCATGCAGGCGAAGATTCACAACAACTCTGCACAAACGGCTGCGGTGCACAATTCAAGGGGTCGTGCAAAAAATCACCAAAATGGCAACGGACGAATGAGACGAGTGTTCAGACTTGGCCCAATGACAACAGTGTTACACCTCGCGAGCTCACCTCACACATGTAGTCACTGTGCAGTCCAAACTACGCCTAATGCAGGCAATCAGGCAGACGGACCCCCACTTTTTCCGATCCGCGGTGGTCCGATCCGCGTTTCGGAAACCCATCGGAAACCCCTTAGAGCGGAGCCGATTCACCCTTTGGAAAATTGCAAAGGTTTAACGCAAGGGGAGCAGGAAAGGATCGTGCCGCCTCCAGTGTTATATATTACCGGCGGTTTGCAAAGTGTGAGTGACCAGCAGATACATTGTCAAACTTCACCGCTCCCCGCGCATGCTTTGCCGGAGGCCACATGCGTTCGGAGTCACGCGCAGACAAACACTCTGGAATTCAAACGGCACTGCAAGGCGTCACACGCGCTGCTACAAAACCGCAAAAACCCTCCTCTAGACTCGAGCAGTCTAGCAACTCCACGACCTCTCTCATCGGAGCGCTCTACGCAAACTCGAAAAACACCGAGGCAATGTTCCCAGCTCTGCTGTCACCAAGGGTGAAAAGAACACTCGGGAACACGTCGTCTAGCCATTCATAGCGGGAAGTATTTAGCAACGCAACAAAACCCAGCCAAAGGGACCTCCTAGCCCAGCAGCAAGGAGAACGCAAGTGCACAAGCGGCGCACGGAACTTTCCCTGTTTCAACCCTGAGATGGTGGAGTCACGAGTCTCAAGCAATCCCAACAGCCACAAGTGAGCCTCTTGACCGGCCCTGTCAAGACCAGGGCCGAATCGAAAATCCCCGCCCCAACCCCACCCGAATGAGACCCTGGGCGTGACACAACCTGCAAGTACCAGCACGTTGAAACGCCTCGCGCCTTTTTTCACTGCCAAGGATCCCGAGCACGCAGAGCCTGTGACTTCGGAAGCTTGCTTGACTGCCTGGCTCTCTTGGCCGCCCGGCAAGACGCAATATACTTGTACAAGGACATGCCTTCCTCCAGCGTCGAGTCCAGCACGATGCCTTTGAACTCAGCCAGCTGAAAACGCAAGCGGCTGCCTTCTGCGAATCGGTGGAAGATCGAATTGGTCAACTCGTCTGCTTCAATGTTTTGAAGTCGCGGTAGCCAATACAAATCCAGCTCAGCGCTCCTGCGTTGCAGCTGCGTGGCAAGTTCCACTAGGAAGACTTTGAAAAATGGAAACTTCGTAGTCAGCAGACGTGCTACTACACGGCCATTGCCTTGGCTGTCTGTCGCAGCAGACCAACGGAAGGTGCCTTCCGCACCTTTCGGGATACCAAAAACAACGACTGCTGGTCAGGGTTGCCACCAATTCCAATGCTCCAATCTGGCGGTATGCCTCGCCGGCTGCGTAAAGCCAGGGTGCATTACCGTGGCTGAGCTTCTCAGAGAACCAACGACATTTTCTCGTGTCGGCATAATCAAGGGCCCAGCCTCCTATCCAGATTTCCTCGCCCTCTGCACACGCATCGGTTCGGACAAGTTCTTGGGCGGTCGTTACATGTCTGCCAACGCACACCAGGCGCCCCTCACCTTGCAGAGCCTTTGCAAGGTTTGAAGAGCAGGACGATCGCCTTCGGGAGCTGATACACGCGGCAGCTGTCCATGGAGGCTACCCACGCATACACTGGCCCCAGAAAAGGCCTGAAGCAGTCAAGCCAAAGGACAGCCTCCCAAGCACTGCAGAGACGTCAGCAATCCTCGCCCTGCCAGTGGACTGCGTAGACAATCCAATCCTCGCGCTCCGCAAGCAGAGCTCGAAGCCGACCCAAGAAAGGACAGAACCTCCGCTGAACTTTTTCCAAGCAAAGGGAAGCACCAGATAGAAGATGATCAAAAGGGATCAGCTCCAAACCCTGCTTCTCACGGATTAGCCAGAGCAGGTCATCAACGTATATCAAAAGCGCTAGCTCCGCTCGGCCAAGCATGTAGTAGTCCACAGAGCGGCCTATAGTCCCGCCATGAGTCGAGCCCAATGACCCAATGATAAGCAGCTGAGCTGATTCCAAAAGTCCCCACTTTGTTGACCCACGCCACACTCTGTCGGCATCGGGCACTCCGGCGCAGCAGGCCTGCGCACCCCAATCTTGCTCTGCAATTTTCACAAGCCGGTGTGTTCTTGACGTCCCCAATCAGGCCGAAGCAGGCGCCCGGGAAGCTCACGCAGCAACGCCTGCAACTCGCCAGCGCCGGGGGAACGAATCCGACCGCGGACCACCCTAAACCCTAAACCCTAAACCCTAAACCCTAAACCCTAAACCCTAAACCCTAAACCCTAAACCCTAAACCCTAAACCCTAAACCCTAAACCCTAAACCCTAAACCCTAAACCCTAAACTTGACACGTGCATTCACTCCTACACCGTGCGTTCCATCATGCACAACGCGGTGGCTGCCGTCCTTTTTCTCAATAGCGCCCAGCGAGGCAACTGCTGGATCTCCACCAAACTTATCTCTGGCAGATTTCAAGGACATCTCGTCCATGGCACCGAGTTTAACTGCAGCAAGGAACTGCTGTTGCACCACGTCAGCGTGCTGTTTCGCAGAGATGCAATTTTCACGCAAGATCTGGCCTTCTGCTTCATCCTCGTATCGCCTCCACTTGGTTTTCTTCTCGAAAACGGCGGGCACTCGTGGAAGCTTGGACGCATGACCCAACCTCACACCTTTCGCAAAAGACACACTGGATGAGAAGAAGGCCCGATAGTCTGGATCTCCAGAAACCCTCAAGATTTCTTCCAAGGCAGCGAGATAAAAAGGCTGCCCTTGTGACTTTTCTCGCACAGGGAGCGCCGCACCGGCGCTTTCCAACATGCTGAAGACTAGCTCACGCCCCTCAGCTACCAACTCATCACTGAATGGACACGAGGCGATTTTACCGTCAGCAAACTTCGCAACCAAGGTGTGTAGATCAAGTCGGCTCCGCAGAAAATCCAGCAAACCTGCCCCCATGTGTTCGGCCAGCGCGAGTGCAGGAGTGTCAGCAGCACAGCGTCGACGGTTCGGAGGCCAACGCCCAGGAGAACAAAGCCCAAAGCCGTCAGTGAAATCTTGCCGGCGACCCAGGATTCTGCTTGACATTGGAGCCCAGCCCCATTGCCCTTCTCCCAGACAAGACTGCTTGACGCCGTCTTCATCAACATCCGAATCGGGATCATCTTGGACTGGATCCCCATGCCACGCAGCTTCACCAGTTTTCTCCCACTGCCACTCATCTGCACTGGCTCTGAAAGGGTCGGAGCGAGCTGCGGTTGCGACAGCGGTCGGAGACACGCGGATTGCCCCCCCCCCCACTGGAAGCGATGTCGGAGACCGTGCTATGGCATCCGGCGCAGCTGTGGTCCCTAGTCACTCAGCGTCCTCGGCCGGTGCACCGGCGGGCCTTTTCACCAACGGGCATTCAAGGTGACAGGGCTTGTAGTTGCAGGAGGGGTGACCTCGGGCGTTAGCTGAGCCCTGTGTGAGCAAGGACTGTCCCTTCCTGTGCGCGTGCCAGCGTTGTCTTGGGCACCACTCCTGCGCTACACCTGCGCAACGCAACAACGCAAAACCGCGCAAGACAAACGTTGTTGCAACACACATATTATACTTCCCACTTAGACACATGCACGCATGCACCTCGCGGCTACCACAAGGAAATTGCTCTTGGGAGATATTTCACGCGCATCTAGCAAGCTGACGAGGCGCGATAAACGTCAGTCAGAGACAGACACTGGCGCAGTCTGCGCCAGGCGCCAGCGCAACGCGCACGCAACTCATGTCAATGCCATTTCCACTTGTCTCAGCTGCTCTGCAGCCTCATGCCCACTGGCTCCAGGACCCCAAAGCTGCTAATACACCGTATGGCAAGAAGCTCATTGCCACTATTAAAAGCCTGTCTTCGAAGACTCTGAAATGAGCGGCAGCATGTTGAACACCGTGCCTAGCCATGTGAAACCTCCCACTTCGCAGACTCTTCGTTGCAGATGCTAGCAGCCAGCAAACTCGGGCTCAGATGGCAGCAAGGGCTAGTCTGGTTTTGAAAAACCATAACAAACCTAGCAAATCATCTACTGGAAAGAATTCCAAATCTTGTAGATTGCCAAAGCTCAATGGGCAGAAACTGCGACTCTGAAAACAGGTCCAGAAATAACACGAGAGCCGTGGCCACGCAAGCGTGGCCTCCAGAGTTCATCTACGTCCGGTCTCCATTTTGGGGCCCGACAAGATCGACCTCTATTGGCACTGGCAAATCTTCAGCTGCGTTGGACCTGCAACAATGCCAACCAGTGTAAGCTTGGCGCAAAGAACCTTATACCTCTGCAACACACAACTTGCGCAGTTCATCTTCGTCCGGTCTCCAACGCCATTCCCAAACACGAGCGGCGCTTCTGAACCACAGAGCAGGCCCGGGGCTCGGGGCCAAATTCCGGCCCCAGATCTGTATCTGGCGACCCCCGATTCTGGGCTTTGGCATATAAGACAAACACCAATTCAGCAAGCGACCTCATTTTCGGCCCATTTGGGCCCTAACAGGGCGTCCCCCACCAGGGCATCCCCAGCAGGGGCCTTTGCTGTAAGACGCTTCGCCGAGAGGAGGTTTCCCCGTCAGGGGCCCCAGACGCGAAATGGCTGGTTGGTGTTGCGCCCCTGAAAACCCCCATTAAGAAGGACCGGGGTAGAAACCCTAAACCCTAAAAGAGCTGAAAAAGAGCTGAGTCTGGGTGGGTCTAGGGTGGGTGTCGCTGAGCTAAGCTAGCGCGAGCGGCTCGGGGTGTTTTACACCCGAGCGGGCGAATACGACCTACACACCCTAAACCCTAAATCCTAAACCTGGCTAACCTCAATACGGCGCCCCTCATTTCGGAAACAGCGATTCCACTTTTTCGCCTTCTCTTGTTAAGATTTGTTTGGGGTCTTGCCTCGGCACGCGTGCCATGGCTACTGGCAAATGAGCCTTCGCCCATCCGCCTGCGGATGCGTCACTAGACAATCCTGCCCACAACGCCCCGCAGCGCGTGCCCTTTTTGGCACACATTGCGGCAGGAAAAAGGGAGTTGCAGGCAGGATAAAATCTGAGGTCTCTTACAGCTTTAAACATAAGGTGACCACACATGGGTAAGGCTTCCAGTGTAGATGAAAACTTAAATTAATTACTGCGTCAGTCTGCGTCGGGCCGTGCCTTCACTACTGCCTGATTTGCCCACATTCCTCCTGGAGCGCTAGCTGTCGAACCTTGCGTTCTCCACTTCCGCATCGAGTCTTTTTGCTCCAGCATCTCCAGCTTCCTCCATGATCCGTTGCTGTCAAACCTCCCTTGCTCCACCTCGAGGTTGCTCTCAAAGCTCTCTTGCTCCACTTCCTCCTCCAAGGACGGAAGCCGAGGCCGGGCGTCCTCCTCCGTGACCCAGGTCTTCACTCTCCGCAATCCCTTGCGATGTCCTCGGCGGTCTGACAAACACCTCGCTTGCTTACTTTGGCTTCTGAGAGAATTGGGAGGAAAAACTAGAGGACGATTGGCCCGAAAGCATCGATTTGCCGCGCGTTGACTCCATGCACTTGACTCTCTGCGCTCGAACTGTATGCGCTTGGACAAGTGTATGAACTTACACGGTTGCATACTCACTTGTACACTGCACTTGTACACTGCACGTGTATGCACTTGAACTGCGTGGCATTCAAGTGTGTTGACTTGAATGCCACGCACTTGCGGTCAACTCTATACACTTCATTGGAATTCTCTACATACGAGGTTAACGGACTTGAACTCGACATTGTTGAACTCAATGCACTTGAGCAAGTGTAGGAACTTCACTTGTGTGCACCCGACTCGGCTGCGCACCAATCCACGCGAAGCCATGAAAGAAAAGACAAAAACATCCAACGCGAGAGCCGTCAGCCATGAGCATCATCGGCAGTCGCTCTGAACTCCAAGCTCATAGTCCAGAGCGCCTTTCAGGAAGCAAGAACTCAGCACGCTCGCATGTAGAGCATCCGGTTTAATGTGTGACGGCACATACGCTTTCGTGCTGCAGGCAGGAATCTAAGCAGTGATGTTTCTTTTTTTGTCTTGGGCTGGCGTACTCCTGTCTCTGGAAGTTTCCGGATGAAGAGACAGAAACTGAAGCACCCGTCTCATAATCATAAGAAAGACATTCCTCACAGTAAATGTCCCTAGCGCTTCAATTTCAAGGGCGTCTCCTCAAGAGACTGGTGGCCGGGGGCTTCTGCTCTTGAAGTCCACCAGCAGCTCTACCGGCTTGTCCAGCCGAGCATGGACTTCCCTGCGTCAAACCTTACACAAGAAAAGCACAAAAGAGAGGCCTTCCCCATGACGCCTCCTGCTCGGAAACGCACTGCGAGAGAGCGTGAACAAGCTCCTCTCTACTTCGCTTGCTCGCGCCAGCGCTGCGGTATGCCCGCAGCGGCAGCAAGCTGACGCATCTCCGCGGCAGTCCCCCCCCCGGGGCGCAGCCAACCTGCACCTTTAGCACGGAAACCACGCCGCAGCGTGTGGATGGCGTCGCCGCCGGTGTATGGCATACCTGGACCTAGAAGACAGCGCACCGTCCAAGCTAGCACCGAGGTTTCACTGAACAGCGCCTCTCGGGCCAAAGCTACAAGCAAAGCAGCAAGAGAAGCTAGAGTTGCAAGATCACTCGACGAAGCTTATTACAACCAAACTCACAGAACAGAACTGCAAAGCTCCCTGGTCATACAGATACTACGGGACATGCCCTGCGCGGAAACAAACATGGCCAAAATCTTGCGGACATCACACCCGCGGCGCCGTAACCAAAACCGCGGGCCTTCTCCACATCAGCCGTGCCAGGCCGCAACAACCTGTCACGCAAGGACATGGAAGACCCTGGCAAAACGTACGCGCGAAAGCCTGAGCACGGGACAGGGAGCCTTCCAAGCGTCGTAGCCGAGGCGTCGCGTACATATACAAGGCAAGCACGCAAAGCAGAAGCATCACATTCAACCAGAACTGTCCAAGAAAGAGGCTGAGATGCACTTGAGCTGTATGCACTTGGACAACTGTATGCACTTATATATATATATATATATGGTTCTAGACTCTGTGCACTGCACTTCGATGCACTTCAACTGCATGGCATTCAGACTCAGTCCCACGATATTTCCGATGTTTTCGACACCCCGGAATTCGAGCCCCGCGATAGTTGCGAGGGTTTCGGCACCCCGGAATTCGAGTCCAACGATTTTTGCGAGGTTTTCGAGGCCCCGGAATTCGAGCCCCACGATATTTGCGAGGGTTTCGACACCCCGGAATTCGAGTCCCACGATATTTGCGATGGTTTCGACACCCCGCAATTCGAGTCCCATGATATTTGCGATGGTTTCGACATCTCGCAATTCCAGGCCCCGGATTTCGAGCCCCATGATTTTTGCGAGGGTTTCGACATCCCGCAATTCGAGTCCCACGATTTTTGCGAGGGTTTCGACACACCGGAACTCGAGTCCCACGATTTTTGCGAGGTTTTCGAGGCCCCGGAATTCGAGTCCCACGATATCCCGGAATTCGAGTCACACGATATTTGCGAGGTTTTCGACGGCTGTCCTAGAAGCGCGCGGCGGCCCTATTCAGTACTACTTTTGTACTACAGAGGAGGATTTTGAGAGCCGGCCCTATACAGTACTACTTTTGTACTACAAAGGACGTTTTCGGTCACAAAAAAAGAACAAACACGCGGGTTTTAGCACCTTTGCCACGCGGAAACCCGCAGCAGAGGGTTTGCGTTTGTATGTCAAAAACGCAAACAAACGATGGTTTTGGCACCGCGACCACGCCGAAACGCACCGCGACCACGCCGAAACCCGCAGAGGGTTGACACGACCACGAAAAAATGTGCGAAAAACGATGGTTTTAGCACCACGACCACGCCGAAACCCGCAGAGGGTTGTCCGCGGCCAGAAAGAAACGTAAAAAAACGAGGGTCTTAGCACCGCGACCACGCCGAAACCCGCAGAGGGTTGTCCGCGGCCAGACAGAAACGTAAAAAAAAGAGGGTTTGCGCACCGCGACCACATGGCAAGAAACGTAAAAAACGACGGTTTTAGCACCGCGACCACGCCGAAACCCGCAGAGGGTTGCAATCCCGATTGACGACGTCAACCCAGCCCGCCGCCTTAAAAAGAGTAATTTTAATTCAGACAATCTAGGACTGGGTGCAAAATTCTACTAAAATCTCGTAAATTCTGATAAATTGTACTAAAATTCTACTAAAAATCTCGCAAATTCTACTCTATTGTTCTGAAATCTCGTAAATTCTGCTCTGTGCACTTCACTCTTGCACTAGACTCTTTGCACTTCACTCTATGCACTTCACTCTATGTTGTTGGGTCCGAGCTCTTCACTCTATGCACTTGACTCTATGCACTTCAGTCTATGTTGTTGTGTCAGAGGGCTCCGCACGGAAGAACCCTTCGCGATGCTTTCGGGAAAAAAACGCTTCAAGGACCTCAAGGCCCAAGAGGAGAAAAAAAGGGGTAATGTAGACCCGTGATCAAGAACGCCCCCTCCTTTCTCCTTGGCCTACATTCTTCGAGCCGCCTGCCTGCCCAGGTCGCCGAGGTCCAGCCATGCTGCTCATGGAAGAAGACCGCATATAGCGACCACTCCGTCCTGATGAGCCATAACCCCCCTGCTATAGAGCAGCCCCTACACAAAATCCCTTTTGAAGGAGTTTAGACTAGGGCTCATGTAGGTCATCTGGTGGTTGAAGGCGCCAGGCAGATGAGGAAGGCCGGGAAACAAAGGTCACGTGGCAGGCCCTTCTGCTCAGTGTTCAGGTCTAAAGTCTCTGCCTTCTCCACCTTCCCATGGGATAGGGTCGAGAGGGCCGACGCCTTGGAGCTGAAAGAGGATCGGGACATCAAGGAGAGCTGCGCCTGAACTTTCAGCGCAGAAGCTTCGCTGCCCTGTGACATGAAGGAGATGCGGCCATGCCCATGCCCGCCGTGCCCGCTCGGACCTGGGACCTGAAGATGGGCCGAGTCGGGCTGCGGCACGATGCCTGTGGGAGCCGGGCCCGGGGTGCCTTTCTCAACTTCCAGTTGAAATGGGACGACCTGGTCCTGGCTTCGCCTGCGGCAGCAGCAGCAGCAGCAGAAGCAGCAGCCTTGCATGGCTTCACGGTAGGAGTTCCAAACGGCTGGCTCCGTGGCGTAGAGGAAGAGCTGCAAGGACTGCAACGCGACATGGTATCCCACCATCCCAGGCCAGCCCAAGTCGAAGATCACCTGAGCAGATGGGCTGTGCAAAGTCGATCTACACCAGTTTCTGACAGGTTTAAAGTTTCTAGGATTTAGGGGCCCTGCGGTCTTCAAAAGAAAGGCCCTTTTTGGGTCTAAGCTTTTCAGGCGCGTGGCTCCTCCAAAGGTGGAGCCGGAAGCGTAGCACCGCTCAATGATGCCAGCTTCTGGGATGTTGCCCGCAACGCAAGGGCCTGGGAGCTTCGGAAGTTGTAGAAGACCAAGAAGTCGTTGGCAAGTTGCGAATCGAAGCCCAGCAAGGCGATCATCTGTAGCATCACAGCCATCTCCCAATTTGGGTTCATGATGACGGGGATCAAACACAAGAGGTGGACCACACAGATGGGAAGGCACGGCCAGAAGCCCCACTTCAGCATCGATGTCCCCACCATCATGCGGACGGCGAAGCCCAGGAAGCTGCAAAGCCCCAAGCGCCAAAGCGCCCACTCCTGCTCTCGGAAGTGGAGGCCGACCCCGGACCATGGAAATCCATTCAGGCCCCCAACGGTCATTGGCAACAGGAAGCGGTTGATGATATGCCGCAAGCTGCAAACCGATTCATGATGCTCGTTCACCTCTGCCACTTTTTCAGCAGGAGCTTCTGCGGCTTGTGTTGGCGGAGCATCTGGTTCTCCCGACGCCGTGCGTAAGAGCGGACCGTCCGGGGGTGCGCACATGTTGGCTGGCAGCTAGGTCAATGAGGTACGGAGCCGAAAACTGGCGACGCTCATCTGAATCAAGGCACTCATGCCCAGCACTTCACGCAATTGCGGACTACAAAGACCACATCTCTCGACAAGTCACGGCCAGCTCTTGACCAGCCGCGCGGTGCAACGTTGGACAGTGATAGCACTGGATACCTGCACCCGCAACAGCAAGGGGCAGCAGGCTCAACTCACACCCAAGATAACAACTTTGTAGAGTAACCATAGCCCCTGTTGCATTGTATAGCATGAGTACGCTTTTTCACTGTGTGATGAGCGGACCAAGTTAATTTAAGTGTCCGACCATCTATCCACCCATTCGAGAACGAACGATCATGTAGATTCATGCCCACGCGCAGACACATGTCAAAGCGAACAGTTGTACATACACACCACACAAAGACATGACTAGCCTCGTGGGCTGATGAAGCCTCGAATAATCATCAGCAATAGCAATGACTTGGCAACTTGAATAAACTCCAAGCCATATACACAAGCAAAGGCTCATGCGCGCGCACACCCCAACGAATTGCAGGCCCACCGATCAATAGAGACGGGCTCTGGGTACAGGGAGCCAGAGAAATGCAAGTGTAGACTTCATCTCCAAGAGCTAATTACAGGATCATCTCCAAGAGCTAATTACAGGAAGAGACGGGCTTTTGGTGCAAGCAGACAGGGTGCAGGAAATGCGTTGATGCCTCGAGCAAAGTAGACTTTCTGCACGCATATCTTAGCTTGTGGTTTGAAGCGTCCTCTTCAAGTCCGCATCTCGCTGAATTTCCAGGTCTCCAAGGCGAACAGAGGAGCAGTGGAGTCATGTTCCTGGCTATGGCTACTAAGAACTGCACTACCCTCGTTGATGGCCATTCGCGTGGCTTCCTATCACCGCAACCCACCAAGTGCGGGGCACGTCATGCCTCCAAAGCACCGAATCTTTCAGGGGAGCTGCGCAGTGTTGGCAGCAAAACATAACCCCACTCCGGAAGTGGATACTTTTGAACCCTAAACACAAACCCTTAAAAACAAAAAACAATCATCCGGAACAAAAAAATATTCCTGCCTTGCTAAGGCCCCCCCCCCCCCGCGGGCCTGTGTACTCTGGAGGGTGACGCAGCAAATTTGCCCCTGGACTACCTATCACAAAATTTGTTTGGGGCCTCGTTTCATAGTGAAATTCCATAAGGCAGCTTTCTGGACTCTGGCTCTTTAAGATTCCTGGAGCCCAAGGCCCACAGGGCCTCAAGCCTTCCTGAACACGAACCCTTAAGAAACAACATCCGGAAGAAACACTTGTGATAATCGCGGATCATCCCAACAACCTCATGTCGCAGAAAAACATTTTCGAAATTTGTGAAAATAGACCCTGCATAAACTGGGCTAGATGGGTTTGGTTTAGGTCAAAATTTGAAAGGTTCTACCGGCAACCTGAAGTGACCCACCAAGCAGGCAAGCCCCAATCCTAAAATCATGGGTGGACTGATGGTGGCACCAGCACCTTTGAAACATATTGAAGCATCATATGCACGAGCAGTTTCTATGAGACCAAATGAGCATGAATTAAACCTCTCTTCATGTCAAACAAAGACGGCGCGAAAGCTTTTCTTCCAGGATGGATGGTGTGCATCATGCCCTGCAACTCTAAACAAATGCCCAAACGCTAAGATTGAGACGTCCTCCGGTGGCTCAGAAGCTGCGCCTGTCAGAAAGGACCTTGCGCTCCTGTGCGGGATTCTATGTCGGGACATGGTGATTTCCAGAAACTTTTGCCAAGTGCCCATGAATGTCCAGGCATGCAGGAACAGACTGCCACTTACACGCGTCGTGGCGTCAACAGCATCACCCAAAACAGTTGCGTCAGCTGCATTTACAACGTAGGCTTATTACCTGATATGGACAGCACTGCAAAATGCGAGACTTCTGGCTTCGCCCTATTTGGTTCTGAGCGTGAAAGCACTGGGTCCACTATGATGATAGGCGCTAGCAAACCCTTGAACGCTCACAAGCTGCAACTCTCAGGGGAACCAGAAAACGTGGACACGTGTGGAGTTTCCCGACGGGATGCCAGTGGCAGGCGACGTCATTTTCTCCATGAGTGTTCCCTCGGCACATCTGCTGCTAAACCTGAGGCTGCTCTTGGCCCCTTTGGGCATCTGGCCTCCAAAATCTGAATTCTCAAGCGGGTTCGAACCAACTCGAGGCTGCTTAGCAGCGCTCTTCAGGTCCTTTCGCGATGCAACAGGACATCTCAGTGAGATCTCGGAGATTCGGAGGCAATCAGCTGCCGCGACGCCTGGAAAAATAAGGGAGGCGGACTTGCAAGGCACCAGGACATCGCAAGTCGGGCCCTCTAATTACTTCAAGATGCAAAAGCCCACAAAAAGAAGAACCTGGTATAAATCTCATCTTCAAGATGGCAACGCGGTGTTGGTATTGCTTACATCGGATTTAATTCACCACAATTCACCCCTCCTCTGCAACAGCCGCGACTGAAGCAGTGGCACCACTGTCGCTGTTGTTGAGCGGAGGTGCCTTTCAACATCAATCAACACATGACAGCGGCCTTTCCCGCCCAAGTTGACACAGGTCACACATGGTCACACTTTGTCGCACCTCTCGGAAGGGCCGATTGGCGAGGGCCCAGACTTGGGCGCCTCGTGTGCCTCCGCCACGGGGCTGAGTGCCTTGTGATGGTCGCTTGTAGCACAAATCCTTTTTTCAGCTTTGTGCATATTTGGGTGCCTTCTTACTTGCCCTTGAGATAAGCCCCTGGCACCGACGTCCTTGCTCTCTCGGGCCTGGCAAGCACACTGGCTTCGCCAACTCGCTAGTTACCCTACAAGTAGTTGGCCCAAGCTCGCCCGGTCACCTCCAATAGGCTCTTCTCACTGCAGCCGAAGAGGTAAGTCTCATAGGACAGGCAGCTCATCTGCCAGCGCGGCGAGTGGCAAGCCCATAATAAGCCCAGCAAATACACCAGCTTTCGCATCCGTACTCCGAGCCGATTGCCACGCTGTCCTTACGACGCAGCTGCCTCAAGCGACTAGGGCTTGCTGAGAGCTGCATTGGGGCCCGAAGACCAGAAGTAGTTCGTGGGCGAGTCTTCTTTTCATGTTCTGTGTCACCTGGCCTCTCAGCAGGTCTCCTGGGGCCCTTGCGGTTCCTTTGGCAATCCGTTTTCGCCTGAATCTTCTAGCACTTGTGACGACGAGATGGGGGGGATGATGGGGGATGGCATTGGAGTGCAAACTTCATGTAAAAACTTTTAAGCAGAGAAATCAATTCGATTTGTGCTTATATAGCTGGAAGCGAGTGAAGGAGAGGGGAGAGAGAGAAAGGGAGCGGAGTTTCTCAGACCACTGTTGTTGCATGGCATGTTCTGCCGGACTTCGGAGAGGCATACGAAGCCAGAGGGTGCAGTGCGCATGGACGAGGTTTCTGTGTACATGGCGAGCTGTTATGGACAGGGCTCCAGAACCCGCCCACGCACTGCTTATGCTTGAGCTGTTTGTTGCAGACAGGAAGAAGCGAGCCATAGTCACCAAAGTCACAGAGAAGATGTGAGATCCTAACTCTTTTGGTAGCTCACGGAAATGTGCCCTTGAAACGCCTTCTACCTTCCAAGCTCCAGTTGCATTTTGGGAGTGAGAGAGGCACATTATGGCACATGGGTGTGCTTTGTGCTTATAGAAAATGTTGCAGGCAATCCTGTGCTGCACCATCTGATGATCGATGTCGAACAAGTGCAGCATGACTGCGGCCAGCTACGTCTTTGCGGGATTTGACATGAGCATGTCTTGCTCGCATGTTTTGATGCTTGTTGCCCTGTCCACGCTGGCAACACTATGATTCTACAGTACCCACCTTCTTCCTTTCGAACTTGCTTCGCGTCGGTACGACCAGAGAACCTTCTTGTCATGTGGTATCCTTGTGTCACCTGTCCCTCTTGTTGCACACTGCTTTCTTTTTACCAAAGGCGCCAGCCACTTTCGTTCAGCACCCATGTCACTTCCGAAGCAAAATCGCACTATGCAATATGTCCAGCTATGACTGTAGGGGGGGTGGGGTGCAGGGGTGACAAGCGGATGAACACTGCAAGAGTCCTACAGCCACGGGAAAACCAAGATGCCCGTGGGGCGAACAGACGGTTTACGGCACTCACCATACACTTTACACATGCAGCTGCATATCTGTGAGCATGTCTGCCAGCAAGTCAAGTTCCCTCACTTGTACCGGCCTTCTTGCGGTTTCGCTCGTGTGGCCAGGAGGTCCGGGGAGAGGACGCCCAGCAGCTGTTCGACCTGGAGCAGCACAACCCAATCCGGATTGAACCGCCGAAGCATGCAAAAACAACCAGCTCTCCCAAACCTCTCTTTGCAGGGGCGCCCCAGTCCTGCACAGCTCTCCTAGAACGGCGAGGATTTCTTTTCTTAGCCTGCCATCACCTGCCTCTGAGAATGCTGGCGGTCGGCCAGCGCTGCCATGGCACAGGACACCTTTGCAGTAAGTTCAACAACTTCTCACAGAACCGTTCATGTCAACTGTCGTGGAGTCTGGAGAGTTTTGTGCATCCAAGCCACTGCCCGCTCCCGGCCTGGGCACCACTGGTGCCTCAGGACTACGCCAGGACTACGCCTGGGGTAGAGATAGGAAGAGACCGTCTCTTGGCAAACTTTGAGAATGCGGGGTAGTGGCCCGAGCTGGACATCCCAGGTCTCAATCCTGAGTAGCACAGCTGCTCCCTTTTCTCACTTTTTGGGTTGACTCACTCTACGGAAAAAAAACTTGATGGCCAGTTCAAGGCACTGCCACGATGTGTTCTTCAGCTGCTCCAGATCCCCGAATTCGTCTGGATCCTCGTCAGCAAAAGGCACTGCCGCAGCCTCACGTGTTTTGTCTTCAGGTCCTCCTCCAGCCTCGTCCTGAGTTGCGAGCGGCTTATTCAGGGTTTCAACGCAAGTACAGGCCAAAAATCATTGGACAAGTCGAGGTGGAACATGGAGCAGCAAAAACTGTTTTCGAACGCTGGCTGGCAATTTGTCCATTGTGTGGACTCTTCATGCCATGTCTGATTCTACTTCTGCTTTGATGTCACGTTATTCTTCTACTGAGTGCGCACTTCTGATGAGACTTGTCAGGATCAGGTAAGCTTCCGGCTTGTCACCTCACATCGAAAGATTGTCATGTTCCGTCATGCCCTGTCGAAATTCGCTTCATTTGCCCTTGCCAGGGCAAAGTGGCGGCGTTTTGCCCCATCACGGGGCCAGACCCGAGCGGCCAGAAGGCCAGGCCCACATCGTGGGACAATTGATGCTTTTCCAAGAGCGTGGTCGTCTCATCGGGTTCACAATGTTCACAGCACGTGCTGCTGCTCAACAACAGGGGGGGGTGGAAAGGACGTGCTTCTCGACAACAGTGGGGCGTGGGGTGGGAACGGGGGAGGGGGGGGGGGTTGATATAGCGTGTTCCAGGTGCTGCTCAACAACAGCGAGGTGTGGTGGGCGGGGGGGGGGGGGGGGGGGGGGGTGGGGGGCTGATAATAGCGTGTTCCACTTGCTCCCCAACAACAGCGGGGTGTGGTGGGGGCGGGGGGGGGAGGGGGGGGGGCTTGATAATAGCGTGCTCCACGTGCTGCTCAACAACAACAGGGGGGTGGAAAGGACGTGCTTCTCGACACCAGTGGGGTGTGGGGTGGGGTGGAGGGGTTGATAATAGCGTGTTCCACGTGCTGCTCAACAACAGCGACGTGGACGTGTGGTGGGGTGGGGGGGGGGGTTGATAATAGCGTGTTCCATGTGCTCCCCAACAAGAGCTTCTCGACAACAGTGGGGTGTGGGGTGGGAGGGGGGGGTTGATAATAGCGTGTTCGACGTGCTGCTCAACAACAGCCAGGTGTGGTGGGGTCGGGGGGGCGGGGTCTGGATAATAGCGTGTTCCACGTGCTCCCCAACAATAGCGCGGGTGTGGGGGTGGAGGGGGGGCTTGATGATAGCGTGTTCCGCGTGCTCCCCAACAACAGCGAGGTTTGGTGGGTGGTGTGTGGGGGGGGGGGGGTGGCTTGATTATAGCGTGTTCCACGTGCTGCTCAACAACAGGGGCAGGACACAACAAATGAAGATCAACGTGCTAGCGTGCTAGCAGCGTGTTTTGCAGAGCCCCTGCACGCAAAAAAAGTCACGAGTGAGAAGCGCCTTTTTTTCAAAAAGTCACAAGCGAGAAACAAAAAAAAAATTTACACAAGAGAACAAAAGAATCACAAGACAGTAAAGATCCCTAATTTGCTGTAGCACGGTGAACTCACGATGTGGAATCCATGTTCCTTGTGTACCAAATTCCCTCTGCATTGTGCTTTCCCTTGGGGCACAGTCTCTCTCGCCCTCTGCAATGGTCTGCGCCTCTCGTCACGGCAACGTTCCTCGGGCACCTTGTCCTGCCAGCAGCTGGAGTCAGAGCGAGAAAGTGGAAAGGAGGGGGAGTCATCACCGTGTCGAAATCTAAGCATGTTTGTATGCTTGTAGTTACAACTTCCGGCTGTGCATGTCCTCCACACCGCTCCAAACATCCCGCTGCCGCCGTCGTGGCGACGTCAACAAGGCCGGCAAAGCCGAGCGCCAGGCCAGCTGCGAGTGAAAGGCAGGACATCAACAGACAACAGCTGCTTTTCACAACACACGGAAAGCAAGCGGCATGACATGCCGACTGAGCTTAGTGGCTTAGTGACGTTGAAGTTGCATTCAAGGCACCATCGTGGCTCCATACTCAACCTAGGGAAGCAAGAGGCAGTTCTCGCTTCTTCTTCTTCTTCTTCTTCTTCTTCTTCCTCTTCTTCTTCTTCTTCTTCTTCTTCTTCTTCTGCAGGGCTTGAGGGGCAGGGCAGAGGTCCCTGCTCCCCCGCGCACTGGGCGCGCCCGGGTCACGTCAAGTTCAGCAGTCGGCGTGAGACATACTGGAAAAGAGGAAACACCTCGTGTTTGTGTTAAGGTATTAAGGAGAGGGATCCCCCCCCAGTACCGCAGACCCGAAACAAAAGTTAGGTGGTTCCCCTGAAAATGGACCGGAAAAAACGTGCATTACATATGTCCCGCTTCCCCCGAAACAACGTCAACCCTCCTCACCAGCTACGGTGCCTATCACGTGTTTCTGCTCTCCACCAGATCTGTGTGGATACAGCCCCTTGGCATCAACCTTCCCGAAAACCTCCCAACGCCCCCCCGACCTCGGCTTCGCATGCATCCCCGAACCTGCCCCTCCCCGAAAACGCAAGCCAACCTGCTCCTATCTTGCTGAAATCCTTCCCTCAGTCTCCCCAGGTTGCTTCGGGCATTCACTGCTCTTTCACTTCTTCTCAGGCCGGCTGGGCTTCGCTCCTCCCTCGTCGTAGCTTGTCTGGTACTCTGCTGTGCGCTTCTCCCCGGTCTCCCCCCCCTATCGCAGTCGCTCTCTGTCTCGTTGGGCTTCTTCCTGCTTGCAGTACTCGAGGGCGCGTTCGAAGAGGGCTGCAGCACTTGAGGATGTACACGATCATGTCTTTATCTCCTCCCGATCCCCCTTGGAGCGGGCCTGTCTCTGAGGCCTTGTTGACAGCGGCTCCGCTTGCGGTGGCAACGCCCTCCGCTTCACTTGCTTTCCTGGGAAGCTGCTTGCCGGTCCCCACTGCACGTGGGGACTGGATCATCCCGCCACCTTGCTCGATCTCTCCTCCACGTTGGGTGCGTCTCTCAGGCGTAGCGGACGTAGGTTCTCCCCCTGCCTCCTCCTTCTCAGTGCCCCCCGCGTCATTTTCTGGTTGCACAGGTGTCGCCTGGGTGCCCACTTTCCCTCACCGCATGTAGGCCTTCTGGCCTTGTCGGCTGCCCTCTGGCCCATACGTGTGCCCTTGATGATATATGTCTCCTGCGCACAGGCAGGCGCGGCATCGCTTGGCCATGGCTATCCTCTCCCCCTTGCAAAGCTCAATGTCTCATACGTGATAGCATGCATGGAAAAATTGAAGACCACGAGCCCTGAGAATCAAGCAAGTGATGACACAGCGTACCTCCTGAAGAAAGGTAACCTACTCGCTGTTGCTGACTGGTGTCGCTGCTACAGCTGCGCGCTCTCGGCGTTTCTTAATTCCAGAGTCCAGAGCACCTTCTTTGTAAGCTATAAGGTCCAGGCCCCGTCCGACAACAGATCTCAAAAGGACACACCCCAAAAGCACTCTTTAAGGGTAAAGGGTCACACCGAGAGTGTACAGCTTGAAGGAGCGGCGCGGTGCTCAAGCCACCCCCCGGGGGGCTGGTTCCCGAGTGGCGACTTGAGCCAAAATGGCAGTTCTCGCTCTCTCTCTCTCTCTCTCTGTCTGTCTGTCGCTCTCTCTCTCTCTCTCTCTCTCTCTCTCTCTCTCTCTCTCTTCTGCCAGTGACAATGTTGGCCCTTCGCTTGGGTCGCGGTTTCTTCAGCTCGAGTCGGTGTCTCCGGTGCCATGCAGTGGCTGGCATAGCAAAACAATAAAATGATGTAAGCTTTGGGGCAAAACGGACCCCCTTAACAATATTATTGTCTTAACTTTTGGTCGCTCTTCCAGTACGCTGCATCTCCATCTCACGGGCTCTAACAATAAGATAACGAGTGAGCGAAGTGAACATAAGAAAGACGAAAGGAAAGACAGATGAATGAAAGTCCCTTGAATTTCTTGCATTTGTTTCACTCATCAACGCCGCCACCGTCGGTGGCAACGGCAAATGACAGAAAGAAAATGTTCGTTTATGTATACTTATAAAAATACATATGTTTGTAAATGTCTGCGCATAGCTGTGCCGTCTTTCAGGGTTTGCCACCCACAAGGCACCCCGATCAGGCCGTTGTTTCTATCTCTGCTCCTCTGCCTCAACATGACGATGATAATCTGATAATCAGCTCGATGCCTTCGAGCGATGCAGCGGGCTTCATTAAGTCCAGTATCCGATTGATCATGCATCATGTGACCATGTAACACATGGGACCTCCTGCCGCGCGATGTTTCAAAGCGGATTCGCACCACTGATCCTTGCGCGTAGTTTGAGGTTCTCTGGCCCGCATTAGCCTGCGACTTTGGTCCCTGCAGGTGCTGACAGTGAATGCTCGCCAGCGTTTGGGATTCAAGACCCGAAAAGACAGTTGTTTCTGACATCGCCGCAAAGCCCCTCAAGCCTTCCCTCGCCAAGCTTTTGCTGGGCTTCTTCGGCAAAAAAAATGGACAAGCCGAAGTCGAGACCAGCTAATTACCTCCCTCACGCAGAGTTCCGGTTGAGAAAGGTGTTGCACACAGGTATGTTAACCTCAACTTTATAAACCCCCCCTCAATTGAGAAACCCCAAGCCCAGAACTCAATTATAGACCCCCCCTCAATTAAGGAACCCCGGCCCGGAGCCCGATTTCTTTTTTCTGTGGGCCCTTTTGGGTAGGTCAGGGCTTGGGGGCGGCTCAGGACAGCCCGACCCGCCCCCCTTCAATAGGGGGTCGGGGCAGAAACAAAAATCAATTGAGACAGGGGGGCGGTTTATTCTTAGGAGGTTAACATTATAGTCCTGCCGATCTGCAGCGGCAGCTTGTCAGAAAAAAGCTCGGGCACCGCCTCTGCCTTTTTAAGACACGCGCACGGGAAAAGTAACAGGCCGCGGCCAAGCAAAGACAGTTTCTTTGCTTTCGTCCGAGCGGTCAACACACACGGGCACACGGTGCACATGCTTGCTGCTAGGTAGTCTTTCAATTTTGCGCCGCCCTCAGGAGTGGGGAAGCCCTCATTTTGTAGATGCTAGTTTCGAGGGCTTTCTCTTTCATCATGTACCTGTGACCAAGTGCTTGGCATGCTCCAAAATTTCGAGTCCACAGGGTTGTGTTATGTTGTGTTGCAGGGTGCACGGTCCAGATGCAGGCAGGGTGCGCGTTGTGGTTAAGCGTCCAAAGGGTTTGTCGTAGGGTGTGCGGTGCGCTTTGTGGTGAAGGGCAGCTCCGTCTAACCAATAAGATGCTTCCAATCGCTTGAAGATGGCGGATCTCGTGAGTTCGCCACTGTGTGTTTCGCAGGTACTATGCAGATATTGCAGATAGAACCGTCCCATTGTCGCGAACTTACTTACTTGATTTTTGGCCCGCTGCAGCCACGCAGACACCATACTCGCGTCAGCCCTAGCCTAGCTTGTGGTGCAATCCGTGCTGGCAGTATTGCACTGGCGCATTGGCATTCTCACACGGGCATGCCGCAGTCTAAACGCCTAGCACCCTGGCATGTGCGGCACATTGATTGCTCCCTGGCCATGCCTCAACCTTTGTCGCCTTTCTTGCATTTTGGGCTTTCCCTGCTGCCCCATGTTGACCTTGCCTTTTCTCGCCATGCATGCACCTTCTGCATGCCCTACCAACCATGAACCGGGCATGCATGCACCTGCATGCCCCGGCATCGTTGCGGAGAACGGGTTGAGATTTCCGACTAGTTCTGATTCGCCTCGGCTTTCAGCCGAGAGGCGTCTAGAACAAGCAGACCAGGATCCGGTCTCCTTCCCCTTCCCAACCTTCCCCCCAGCCCCTCCTAGGAGCATGCTACACCCCGCGTTGGGCCAGCCCGGCTCGAGCAAGCGTTTACAATTATTGCTTGATGGCGTTTTCTTGCAACAACAAGAGTGGGCTGAGCTTGAACCAAGGAAACTATCTGGCCACCAATAGAAAACACTGACGTGTTTAAGCTCCGTGCAGCATCGACTGTGCGGCCACCCTGGCAAGGCATCAGCGCCAGGCAGCTGGCCTAAAAAAGGTCTCCGACAAACTTGCACCAGAGCCGTCGAACGTTCTTAGGCCAGACAGAACACTTGCCCAGAGCACTGACAATATTTCCAGAAATGCGGGTACCCCGTTCAACGATTGTGGTGAGGCGCCAACCGGCCGACACATGTGCATGGATGAACTACGCTACACACGCAATCTGAAAGAATTCTGCATCTGATTGGGCAAAGTGTCACAACCGAGCAGTGCCGGGCACCTGGCCACACAGTCCGCATGGGAGACCAGCAAGAAGTTCCGGCGTGCCTGGAACAACGAAAGCTCTGGGACAAGCGCCGCTCCTAACTAAACCCAAAATGAAGGCTGGACGGACATACGTCGTTTTGCGACTAAGCGCGACGTGCGCGAAGGCAGTCCAGTCCGCCGAAAACCGGGGGCGGCGCGGGGGCGGCGCATTCTGCACCCGCCCGACGCCCCCGGGGGGCGGCTGGCGCCAGGGTGGAAGAGGGTGGGAGCTGAAAATGGGCGGCTTGCGACGAACAGCTGCGTCGTTCGTCGCATGCTTGTCCTAACGCACATGAATAGTGCTACACGACAAGCGCCGCTCCTAACTAAACCCAAAATGAAGGCTGGACGGACACACGTCGTTTTGCGACTAAGCGCGACGTGCGCGAAGGCAGTCCAGTCCGCCGAAAACCGGGGGCGGCGCGGGGGGGGGGCACATTCTGCACCCGCCCGGCGCACCCCCTTTCCCGCTACGCGCCGGCACCGAAAACTCAGAGGACACCGATGCGAGCGCCGATGCCGCCTCGTCGGTGGCGAACTCGAGATCGTCGGCGGCGCGCAGGAGGATGTTGAGGATGTCGTCGACGGGCAGGTCCAGCCACGACCAGCCCTCCGCCGAGGCCTGGCGGAGATCATCCCTGGACACCGCGTCGGAGATGTTGGCTTTCGACGGAACGCGGACGAATTTAGGGAACCAACAGCGGCGCGCCGCTGAAGCCCAGAAGGCAGAGAGGACGCCGTTGACGGCGTCGTCCTTCCCATACCCTTTGAGGAGCGCCCAGGCGCCGGTGTGAGATCCTCTTCTGCGGCGGGTCGGGTACCTCGCCCCGCCCCCTGGCGACTGGCGAGGCCCCGCGCTGTCCCTAGCGCTTGGGGCCGGAGCTCTTCTTGGGCTGGGCTTCCTGCGCCTCTCTGCCCCACTGCTGGCCGCCGGCGTTCGACCAGGAGCTCCAAGCGCCCCACTCGTCACGACGCTGGCCAGAGGAGCCACCTCGACGATCGTCGTTCCAGGAAGACCAGGCGTCGTCAGACTGCCTGCGCTTGCCTCCTTGGGCAGGGGCGCGGGGGGGGAGTAGAGCCTCCGCCCCGGCCCTTGGGCTTCCGGCCTCTCCCCCCCCGCGGCGGCCAGCGCCTTTGGTCGGCTGCTCTGCGTCGTCCAGCGTCTCGGCGGCTGCGCCGTGCTCTGGGTTGGGGCGGCAGGCGGCTGCTTCGGCGGCCGCGCCATGACCTCATAGAAGAGGGCATGGTCCTCCATGATCGCCTTGGTCGCCTCGTGGAAGGACTTGCCGAGGCGGAGGTCCATCGCCAGCGTCCAGCCGATCGCCGACCAAAAATCGACGACCTGGTCAATCATGGTGGGCCTGGACCTCGCCTTCGCTGAAAACCAGTCGATGAAGGCGTTGACCGCCGTCTCGGGCCCGGCAGGAGGGTTTGAGGGGACCACTCCTTCTCCTCCGCCGCGCCGGAGGCTCGTCGCACTGCGTGGGGGTTGATTTCCCCCGACGCTTGGTAAGTGCGCCGGGACAAGATCTCTGTGAGAGACACCGGCGTGTAAGCTTTGGACGCCGTGTGTTCGTGCCAGATCCTGGTCAACACCTCCTCCGCGCCGAGGAGCGTCTGCGTCGGAAACCGCCGACGAGCGCCGTCCAAGAGGCGACTGTTGTAGGCCTCGACCTGCGTCGCCCACGCCAGGAAGGACTTGGGAGGCTTCTCGTCTGGCCTCGCCGGGGGGATCGCCTGTGCGCCGGCCGGCGCAGTCGGCGGAGGCTGCAGCTGCGGCGTCTGGCAGTGCGCCTCCCACTGGCAGCGGGCCTCCGTCCACATGTGGGTGACGATGGCGGCGGCGACCTCCTTGCGCTGGTCGTCCAGCTTGTGGCGGGCGCCGTCGACGTCGATGCCGTCGATGAAAGGCTGCAAGAGGAGGCGGCGCAGGTCCTCCTGTGCGTAGCCGCGATCAGCGCTCGACGCCCCTGGCCCTGAGGTATGCCAGCACCGGCGGGGAAGCGCCGGCCAGGCGAGCCAGGTCGTCGAACGGCCGCTGGCACCGGCCCAGGCGCTGCTACGGCGCTGCCGGCGATCGTCGACCTGACTCACGAGGCGGGCCAGCAGGAGAGCGGGGACGCGGCCGCTTCGTTAGCGGCGCCCCCTTCGCCGCAGTCGGACCTACCCGGGATCGTTTTCCTGGAGGCCCCCGACGTTGCGTCGGCGATCCCGCCGGTTGAAGAGGCGAATACATTTATCATGCATCGCCGAAATCGGCGCTTGCATCGGCCAGATCCGCACGAGTCCAGTAAGGACCCCCTCCTGTTCAAGGCGAGGTGCGGTTATGGGGTCAGATCCCATTTCCGGATATCGGCGGAACCGCCGGACCCCAGACGTTGTAAGAGGTGCTTCAGATCTCCGGCGCACGAGGCGCCCTCCCCGACAGAGGAGGTGGAGTCGCCGTCTGCGAACTCCGAGCCCTCGTCGTCTCAGGAGTCCAGTAGCGGCTCCGACGAATCAGACGACTAGCCCGAGGAAAAGAACGGGCCGCGCCTGTCAGGCTGTCGTCGCTGCACCCCCCCCCCCCCCTCCCCTGGTTTGTGTGTTTTAGGGCACTTGCCTGCTGTCGGCGCAGCTCGCTTTAGGTTCACCTGTGTTTCCCGCGGCTGTTTGTGCCGCCATGGCCTCCTCGAGGATTGGCGCTGGGGATTATGTGCCGTCCTGCTCGACGCACTACCCGCCGCTGCAGTTCGGCGGAGGACCCGACGATGCCGACATCTTCGGCGAGGGCGGCGAATCGGAGTCGCCTAACCAGCGACGCTTCCTGGACCTCGATTCGACGGGCCTCCCCGTCGCCTGGGCATCGCCGCCCGCGCTGCCGGTCCCGCCCAGGCAGCAGCCCCGCCGCCGCAGGCGCGGGCTGCGGTCTGCGGTGGTTGGCATACGGCGTTGTCATCCGGCGGGGCCGATTGGCCTGCCGTGGACGCCGGCAGGCCCGCCACCGCCAACGCCGATCCCATCTGTGGCGCCGCCGGCCCCAGCCCTGCCCAGCGGCGCCCTTCTCCATCTGGGGTATGGCGAGGCGGTTCGGCAGGGTGGTGCCGTACCCGCCCGCGCCCGGCGCTGGTGCCAGCTCCGTGGGAGTACCCACACACGGCGCCGCCGCCGCCGCTGCCTTCGTCGTGGGTGCCGAGGTGGCCGGGTGGGCGGCCGTTCAACCTCCAGCCAGCGTCTGCGGCGATGTTTGATCCGCGGGCGGCGCTGGTTCAGCTGCGCCAGCCCGGGGTCACGCCAGGGGCCTCTCCCACCGACGTGGAACGCCGTCGCCGCCATGTGGCCGCCGGCTTCCCGGCACTGGATCGGCGTCGCTGTCATTGAGCGGACGCCCGGCAGTAGCGTAGTGGGGATCCACAAGTCGTCGCCGTCGTTTGTGCACGACCGGCGTCGCCTTGCATGTGGCAGGGCAGCATCGTCGCACGCCGTCAGGGGTCAGTTGACCTTTGTGCCGGCGCACGAGCTGCTCTGCCGTGTTTGTTTCCCCTGAGTTAATTTCGGCGCCGTCGCCGAGGGAAAAGGTGTGAGCTAGCCGGCGTAGTGGTTCTGCTTCGCCCCCCCACCCCTTCCCTTGCTTGGTCCGCACCTTGTTCGTTGCCGCAGTTGCCCTTTAGCATCGCCGTCCGCCTGTCACTGCTGGGGCCGTCGAACACATGGCGATCCCGGCGGCCGCTTCCACCCCGGTATCGCCGGGCCCTCAGCATTCTTTGATCACGCACGGAGAATTCGAGAGTGCGTCACTGACACACCCATCAAGCGAGAGATGAACCTTCAACCCTGTTGAACGCTTAAGCCCGGCAATCTTATAATCCTACAAAATACTATACAAGCTCTGCAAACCCTGCAAACCCTTAAGCCCTAAACCTCAAACACCAAACCCTTAACCTTATAAACCCAGCCAAGCCTATATAGATTATACAAACCCCACAAACCCTATAAACTCATAGGCCCTTAACCCCGAAAACCCTTAGACCCTTAAACCCTACGCCTACAATCCCCTTAAACCCTCAAGCCCCAAACTTGGGACCCAAACCCTGAACCCTGAACCCTGAACTCTGAACCCTAAACCCTAAACCCTAAACCCTTAACTCTTAACCCTAAACCCTAAACCCTAAACCCCAAACCCCAAACCCTAAACCCTAAACAAGTGCTTCCCGAAGACTATCCGAGGCTCGCAGACTTCGAAGGCGATCCGGCCGAGCGAGTTTGTACTTTTGGTTTAGGGTTTAGGGTTTAGGGTTTAGGGTTTAGGGTTTAGGGTTTAGGGTTTAGGGTTTAGGGTTTAGGGTTTAGGGTTTAGGGTTAGGTTTTAGGAGCCGGGGGGGGGGGGGGTACTTGTAATTTAGGTTCTATAGGGTATAAGGTTTAGAGCACGGAGTTTGGGTTTGGGGATTCGGTTTTCAGGGGTTTTGGGGTTCGGTGTTTTTCCTTCATTTTGTTTGTGGAGGAAGGGCGTTTCGACTGGATTTCAGGGCCTGGAAGCTCAAGAGCCCTCTCCCCCTAAAAACTCCTCTGAACCACCCGAAACCCTCAACAACCTTTCAACACCAACCCTTTTCAAGCCTCTACCCTAAACCCTAAACCCTAAACCCTAAACCCTAAACCCTAAACTCCAAGCTCCGCACCCTAAACCCCGAAGCCCTAAACCCTGAACCCTAAACCCTAAACCCTAAACTCGTCCTGTACTATTGTCTGCTCGCCTTCTGTTCCTAAACCCTAAGCCCCAAACCTAATGGAATGAAAAGCCATTTCATTTTCATTATTATTTCCCCCCCCCTCTAAAATAATAATAATGGACCCCCCCCCCCCCCCAAATAATATAATGGGAATGAAAAGCCATTCTATTAGTATGCCCCCCCCCCTCTAAAAAAGAATAATGACCCCCCCCCCCCCCCTCCCCCCCCCCTCCCCCCCCCCCCCCAAATAATAATAATGGAATGAAAAGCCATTTCATTATTATATATTTTTCCCCCCCCCCCCCCCTCTAAATAATTAATAATGATCCCCCCCCCCCCCCCCGCCACAGGGACATCGGCGCCGACTGGGTATACCGCAGTATGGCCCACGACGACCAGCGCCCCAGGAGGATCACCGGCAAGCCGCCAGAAAGGTGGCCCAGGCGACCCGGGCCAAGTGCCCCTGAAACCTGGGGCGCCGGCCGCCGCCTGGAAGAACTCCTTCTTGGAGAAGCCGTCGCCCCCGGTGCCTCTCTGCGGCGTGGACGGGGCAGAGCGGGTGGACCCGGGCCTCACAGACGCAGCGGAGGGATCGCCATGTGAGGTCCCGCTCGCCCCCCTGGGCCACCTTATGCAGCGGCACGGCGGACCTCCCGCTCAGAGAGCTGGATGTCAGACAGCCTCGCCGCCACTATCTCGATCTCGCGGAGCATGAACCAGGTGGCGACGATAAGGACGTCGACGAAGTGGCCGGGGGCCTCGAAGCAGAAGGCGCCGAGATCGAGGTGCGCCACTGCTGCACCGACCGCGTCGAGTGGGAAGGCGTCCTTGAGGTTGGCGCCAGGCAGGCCTCTGGTGGCCGACCTGACGTATCGCCGGATCGCCTTCTTGACGAGCGGCGAGACCGGCGTGTGGAGGTACGCCTCCTGAAACCACACAGCGGCGTCGGAGTAGTTCTGCGCCGATCTGTATGCGCCGGCTTTGAGGGAGGCCGCCAAGCATCTGACTAGCTCCACGTCGATGGGCCATGGTTCCCTGGCCCAAGCCTCGGAGAGGCGGCGCCACGTCCTCAGCCTGGACTCGACCGGCCGCCTGGATGAGTTCGCCAGAACGCCGGCGCCGAGGGCGTCAAGGGCCCTCTTCCTGTTCGCCGGCGCCGCCGCGTCCAAAGCGGCTGCAAGTGACGCCGACGCCTCACGGCGGCGGACTGGTACGTCCGGCCGACCCGGCACCGCCAAGGGCTCTGGTGCCTGGGCCGGCTGCTGCGGCGGCCGGATCGTCACCAGGATCTCAATGTCCTGCGCCGGAACGCCGGCAGCCAGGAGCGAGCTGGCCGCCGACTGCAGGTCGCCGATGCGGTTGACCCCGCACCCCGCGATCGTCGGCAAATGGCGCTGCAGCCGATCGCCTGTACAGCAGCTGCCAGTTCGCCGAAGAATCCGGCGACGACGTCGGCGGCGAGCGCCATGACGCGAGCCCAAAGTACTAAGAACTGCCCGCGAGGGACTGAGCCAAAGAAACAAAGAGAAAGCTAGCAACAAAGTCAAAGAAAAGGGGGGGGGGGGCTGGGCAGCACGCGAGTGCAGACCGCCGACCTAAGAACGGACCCTCTTTTTCCAAGGATGCGCCGAAGAGGTGCGCGCGCAGTGCAGAGACGCCGCCACACCGAAAAGCTGTAGCGCGGCTGGCGACGGAAGATGACCCCCGGCTTCGCGGGGGCAGCGCCGCTCAGGGGCGTCGTGCCTCGAATTCGCGCCGGTGCTTCTGGTGCCGAGGGTGGTGGCACTCGGCGCAAAAATGCGGCGAATGTCGGTCCTCCAACCCCAAGACAACGGGGCGGA
Organism: Symbiodinium natans; assembly: GCA_905221605.1. NCBI lineage: Eukaryota > Dinophyceae > Suessiales > Symbiodiniaceae > Symbiodinium > Symbiodinium natans. The sequence continues at coordinate 134,683 of CAJNDS010002748.1, read as the reverse complement.
GGCACCGACCGGCGGGCTCATCGCCGAGGCGGCACGCCGGATTGGAGCACCCGTGGGCGCACCAACCGACGATGAAGCGACCCGCCGAGGCGTGCTCGCCGGGTATGCGGCCGCCCCAAACGCCGCCGTAAGGACCCAGTAGAGCGCCTCAGCCGCCCTGGGCGTCGGCTGTGGCCTCCTCCCGGCTAAGGAGGTCGCCGTACGTCGAGACCAGCAGCTGCGCCAGGTCCGACGAAGGCGCCGGAAAGTGCTCCGCCCGAGCGCCGCGCCGCTCCACCCTGGCCTTGTAGGCGACGTACGCCTCGCCCTGGGCGGCGACGGCGGCCTCCAATCTCGCCGCCGCCCGGGCGTTGTCCCGGGTTTCCTGCAGCGCCGCGACGTGGAGCCGGTCCAGATCTGTCCAGCTCCTCGTCCTGAGGCGGCAGCGGCGGCGGCGGCGCCTTGACGGGGAAAGGCGCAGCCCGCCGACTTCGACGGCAGCTGCGGCGGCGCCTTCTTGGGCCGGGGCCATGGCCGGGTCGACCGCTGGATCTGCATGCTCCAGGCGCGCTCGACGTGAAGCCAAAGTCCGCCGCCAAGGCGGCCTCAGCCGCGTTGGGGAAGGCGACTGGCGCCGGGGGCGGTGGCATCGGCGGCGACTTTTAGGGCGACGACGTCGCCTTGGCCGGCGTGTGCCCCACCGCCGTGCTCGTCCCGCGGTCGTCTCCGTGGTGATCACGTCGTTGGAGGCGTCGGGGGTCGGCTCCGGGGCGACGACGACGGGCTCCGCGATGTCCGGCGCGACGTCGGTGGGCTGGATCGACGGGAGGTCGCCGGGGAGCACCACAGGCGGCAGCTCGACGACGGGGTCGGTGACCTGCGCGACCATGGCGACGTTGGGGGCGACGACCTCCTCGGAGTCGTCGTCCATAGCCGCCGGGTTGAAGAGTACGCCGCCCACGTCAGCAGGCGCCGACGACGAGGATGGGCCGTATAGGACACCGGCTGGCCCACCGGCGGAAGATCCGCCGGACCCTCAGGCTCCGGCTCGACGACGGATGGAGCGTCGCCTGACACGGAAGAAACCGGGTCGGGCGCCGTCGTCGGCTCGGCCACAGCCAAAGTGGGCGCCGGCGCCGTCGAAGTGGGCGTAGGCGTCGGTGCCGAAGCCGCCGCAGCCGCCGCCGACGTCGTAGAAGACGATGAGCTGCTCGCCGCCGCCAGCTGCTGGATCACTGCCGCCGCCTCAGCCCCCCCCAAGTCGCGGATGTAAGCAGCGACGAGGTGCGGCGGGGGGGGGGCAGAACCTCGTCTGGTAGACGAGGGCCGCGACGATGCGCTCGCGACACGGCAGCGGCAGCGCCGACACCAAGTCCATCGCCGAGGCAGCGTCGCGGAGGACCTCCTCCAAGATCTCGGCGAGGACGGCGATGTCGACGTTGCGAGAAGACATGGCGACGAAGTCTACACACAAGGGAGCTGAAAATGGGCGGCTTGCGACGAACAGCTGCGTCGTTCGTCGCATGCTTGTCCTAACGCACATGAATAGTGCTACACGACAAGCAGGATGTGAATGATGATCGCTCAAATTTGTTTTAAAAACACATAAACGCACAGGGTGTGGGAACACAACCAACCAGAACACGACTGTATCTGCATGATATTGCATTATTCTTAAAATAATATATAATAAAGCTGACAGGGTGATTATATTGTGAAGTGCTGCTCCGCCTTGGCACCGCGCCCGAGGTAAGCCAGCAACCTCAGGCACGTGCTAAACGTGAAGCGGCATGCCGAGGTTACAAAAAAGAGGGCGCCGATGATTGAAGGCAATCTTGCCCAGCAACCAATCACATTTTTGGGCTGTGGGGTCTTCAGGATTTGTTTCGGGTATTGACCTTTATACCTGCGCGTGGGCGGGAGATGGCTGGAGGCAAGTGCAACCGATGCCATTGCATTACATGGGGTAAGCAGTAAACCTGGGTGAACGGGAGCTCATCTACGGTTGAAACTTTTGAGGGTTATTCAGTTATTCGGGCAGGATTGGGGCTGTTCCCCGATACACTTGTCGATTTGTGCGTGGGTGTTAAAGGATCAGGGTTTTCGGTTTTTGTTGCCAGGACTTTGGGGTGTTTAGGGCGGCTGCAGATTCTAGCAAGCGGATCTTATTTTGCCCTTTGATCCTTTGGCCATCCGTGGAAAGTGCTCCTGCAAACACAATGCAACATTCTGGCCGTGCGTTGCTGGCTGTTCACAGGCTGCATACGCCAGCATGATTCACTGGCTACAAAATGCTGTGAAGTCACAGCATGACCGAAAGTGGGGCAACTTGAGAAAAAAACCGACGAGCAGAAACGCGGCAATTGAAGCTTTGCACGTGTTGGCAAGCAAACAACTTCAGATTTGTCAGTAAGGTGCGAGCTGCGCACATGCAATTTACCTAAACTCGAACATTTCCAGCGCGGACACCCTCAGGTAAAGACACATGTAGATGCATTCCAATTCATATTGGCTGCGCACAAGCTCCGCGTGTTGGGCATCTTCAAAATGGCTCAATGTGCAGCTTGGAAGCGGTTCAAGAGTCACAGAGTCACTGCTGATGTGCTCTGACTCCGTCCCAGTCACGCATTTTGCAAGGCAGCGTTCTGAGGTGGGACGGTTGCAGTCTCCACGTTTCTTCGAGCGCTGGTACATGCGCTGTGTAGAAAGTGCCTATGAATACCTCTTCGGCGACCGTTCGTTCCATGACTATCTGTCATACCACTTATCCAGGGAGCCTATCAATTCTCCGGACGAATCTTGCCATGATTCATCCCACAACCAATCGTGCCGAAATGCCCATCTTGTCCCTAGTGGCGTGGGTCGCCAAATTTGAACCATCCTCGTCCTTTGCCATTGAACGTTCCGTTTACTTGCTTCTTTCCTTTCCTGGGCTTGCCTTTCCTTTTTGTTCCGATATCCGCTGGGACTGGGCCTCCATCATTCCAAGCGCGAGCGACGTGCAGGACATGAAGCAGCGCAGAGCACATGAGGCGCAGCAACACTCGTGAACACATGGAAAGGACTCAGTGCTTCTGCCAACTTTTGAGTAGCGGGGACGAACCATCACAAAACATCCTCCACATCTTCCTCTACGACGTCAAGCTCTTCCGGCACAACGTCGACCACACACACATACCCCCAGCACAGCTTCCTCGAGTTCAACAACTTCATCGACATCTTCCACTTCAACATCATCTACGTCCACATCCACAAGTACCAACAGGGCAGCATCGGCAGCACATCATCAACTTCCAACACCACAAGCAGCAGCACAACCACTGACCACATCAATCACATCCCCCAGCTGCACCACAAACTCTACAACGGCGGCTTCATGTCAAGCTCCTACAACGTTGTCGGGGTATCCTCACCTTCAACCTTTACACCCACATCTTTGCAAGTGTCACCACCAACAACACATCGTCCATCTCTTATTATGAATTATGACTCATGACAAGCGCCAGTACAACCAAGTCCTCCAGCAGCACAACAAGCGCTGCAATGTTGACTTTCTGCTTACTTCATCTTACACCTCATCCACTCCAAGATCCTCCGTTCGACATCTTCGATCATCTGCATCCACATCCACAAGTAGTCCTACTCGTCGGAAGAGAAAGCTCATACCAGTCATACCAGGTTTGCCCTACACCCTGAGGCTGGGAGAATCCTGTGGTGAGAGTCGGGCAGCTCAAAATGTCCCTTCAGCCTCCGAACTCGAATCCATGCTGTCAGGTCTCGCAAACACGTGCACACTGTGAGCTGACTAGTTGATTAGAAAAAGCCGTGCAAAGGGCATATTTTCTGGGGCAAGGGTCTTCTCCGACGGCTGCTCGAAGGGTTTCCCACAATAAACCCTCGACAAAAAAAAAAACACCCCCGCTGTAGCCGCGACAAACGCCGCACTCTTTCTTCGGGAGGTTTCAGTTGGTTCAGGCTACGCGTTTTGCCAACTGGTGGCACCTTGCCGGGGGTTTATAGTGTTTATTTGGGTCTGGGCTAGGATGAGCTAGGTTTGCTATGGTTTTCTTGGGCTAGGGCTCAATTTTTGTTGAGACGGGACTTTTGGAGCTAGTGTTGTTAGAATTCCAGGGTCAGGGTTCTAGATGGGTGGATGTTGAATGTTGGAGTCTATGATGGTGTATGGTTTTGATGGCTCGGTCTGGGTTAAGGTTGTTTCTGCATGTTTCTGCCACGCGCCATGCCACTGCACTGCGGCCTAATTCGGAAAAGCGCAATGACAGCTCAGGGATTTAGTGATTGGGGGTTTGCGTAGTTTTTTTTTGCAAAGAGTTAGAGTTTTCTTTTGTTGGGCTTTGGCTTAAGGGCTTATCAGGCCAAGTGCAGTGAATATCTGCTGGATGGCCTGATCTTCGCTTTTGGCGTCAAGATTTTCATGTGGGTGAGCACCGTCTCATGTTCTGCCCATTGATCCCCCGGTGACCCGCAAGAAAAATGAAGACATGGAAGTACTTGACAAGTCTGAGAAGTAATTACTTGGCATGCCATGGTTTTTTGGAGCCCGACCGCCCTGCAAAGCGCCTCCGCGCGGCCGACAGACCTTAAATCCGGTCCGGCTTGCCATGGCCGTGCGCAAGCAACACTGCAGCTCTGCTACAATACTGCTACAATAATGTTTGCCCATGTTTGTGTAGTGACAAGTAATGGCAAGTAACTAAGTCGCTAAGTTCGGCAGGCTCCAGCATGATCCAACGTGCAGCATGCCCCAGCCTTCGGGCCACTGCGGCCAACGGCCCAATGTGGAGATGGTGGTCACTGGTGCCTTGAAGGGAACTTGCTCGCAAACATCGGTGCAGAACCAACGCCCATGCAATCCCATGCACCTGCACCTTTGCCAAGTGCGCCTCAACCTCCTCAAGTGTCCTGAAGCTAAGCGGGTGGCCAAACAAAGGCTTACACGTGCTGTCAAACAACGGACAACCGGCTCCTGATGACCTTCGGCGGCTCTTGGTCACCGAAGACTTCCGGACCGTAGACCTGAACACCAGGAAGCACATGGAAGTGCAGACCAGGCAACAAGAGCGGAAAACTGATTTGGACATGTTTTGACATGTTTTAAGACTTTGTGTCAAGTCTCTTTTGTCTCTCCACCCACCTCCCCCAGGCCATGGTCAACCATCAGCCGCAACGGTGCGCCCGCACCACCCAACCTCACAGACACACCGCAACAAAAGTCACAGCGCTTTTCGAAACAACGACTCTACAATCTCCAAGATTCTCATGGATTATCCAGGTGTGAGTTGCTTTTGAAACTGGGGGTGAGAGAATCAACCGCGTAGGGACATCCGTCCTCTGTCAAGTGCCCTGGGCGTCTCGGAATCTCCAGGGCTGTTGCCGGCTGCACAACACCGCAGCAGTTTCCACCTCTGCTGCAAAGGAAACACACATAAACACTCAGACCTAGGTGGACAAACACTGAGTGATACTGAGTGAAAGGCACAGCGAAGGTAAGGGGAGCTCACCACCACCTGAACTTCGCTGCCAGGCCTGGCAAGAGATGACATGGGATGAGATTTCCTGAGTTGTTGCATCTGCATCTCTCAATTACCGGGACAAAGCTCTGGGTATTGAAATTCTGCGCATTCATGCATTTGATTCAGTATCTCATGCTTGTTTGTGCTCTCTTGCTCCATCCTTGTTTCCTTGCCTTCCTTTCTTTGAATCAATCATCTCTCCATATCTCTTCCCTCTCTCGGGTGCCGGACTTTGATGCGAAGAAGGCCGCGACGCGTTCCGCCACCTCGACAGCCTCCATTCTGTTTGTAGCGGAAGCCTATGGCCTGTGGACATCTATGGAAGCCTACAGCTTGGCCGATTTTGACGTGTCTCACGTTCAGTTTTCATGGACTGGAAAGCGAGGGGGAAACGTGGGAAAACGTAGGTCTTGCAATAGTTTGCAATTGAATTTCCTGTAGCCATCCAATGGCCTCCAAGCGGCCCTCATCCGAGAGAGGTGGGTCCTCCCAGCATTGCTCATAGAAACCCGAATCACTGGCCAGTTCTTGCGATGTATTGCTGGGAATTTTTGCTGCTGACTGGCATTGAGCATGAGCAGAACTTGAGCTCAAGATGGCCCCGTGTGCAGTCCAGGGGGTGCCGTTCAAAGTCGGCACCTCAGCCGGGGAGCATGAGACTGGCATCTGAGGGCACATATAGGGCCCATAAGGGCCACACATAATAAGCCTGAAAAGCTCTGTTCTCTCTACCCTCTCGACCATGGGAGCGCCACTCTCGACCCAGGGGACACCAAACCATGAGGTGCCAATCCTGGCCGTCATGAAGCAAAGCAAAAGCAAGGAGCATGGCTGAGCATGGGCCACAGCTCGGTATCATGACCGTGTTTGGGATGGCGGGGGCTGCGGTTGCGCGCAATCTCTTGCAAGTCGTACTGTTGGCTCTGTTAGGAGCCCTTGAGCTGACGAAGCCTACTTTGAGAATCGAGGTCCGGACCGATCGGCGCCTTGGAAGGAGCTTCAAAAAACTCGCAAGGAAGTTCACAGCCAACAGTTGCCAAAAACCTTCGGTAGGCCATCTTGGGCCCTTACGACTGGTGTGCCGGACCACTCCGAAGCACCTGAGAAAAGGAGCAAGAACAGAAAAGATAGAACAAGAGAGCAAAAAAGAGAGCAGCATAGAGTATGGAGCATGGAGCAGTGTTGACCAAGGCTGGAAGGGAGACGAGCGTGTTGAAATGCAATTCTCGTGTTGCCAGGTATCCCGCTGAACTTGAAGCGGCCGCGTGCTCCACCTATGGCCACAATATACCACAGTATGCTACAGTTCCCTAATGTTACCTACAGCATACAGCACCACAGCGTAGTGAAGGAAACTGAGAGATTCAGATTTCTTCAGGATGTCGGCCCCAACCAGCCTCTTTGCAGAGCGTGTTTCTGCACCAGGGTGGCCTGCCAGGCTTGTGGATCTTGTGGGTGGGTCATGCCAATGTCAGAACATTTCATGATCTTGGTCCCCGGCTGCCACTGGCGGCGGGACTGTCAAGGCTCTCCGGAACGCGCGGCGTGCTGGGCTCGACTTCTGGCGTTCCGTCCGCCTCAAGCGACAGGATGCGACGGAGCGCCATGCTTGTTGCAATCACCCTGTCTGCTGCCGAATCGCGACGGCATTCCAGGTATTGCCCATAGGCCGTTGTGGCCAAAGCCGCGTTCGACTAACAAGGTGCGAACAACTGTGAGCCCGAAAGGTCCAGCACATCACAACACATCACAGCAGTCACAGCACAGACTGTAATTCTACAAATATTGCAATTGCATGGCGCCCGAGGCATCCATGGCTCGGGATGCGACCCCAAGATGTGTACCACCACGACGACGGCACATCGCAAGCCCCTCGTCCGGGCAATGTCCAAGGCAAACAATCGGCGACTGTTCTGCACTTTACCAACAGCACATGGAACCGCGGCGGGAACGCGTTTTCGACCACCGTGCAAAGCCGCGTAGAAGGGGTGAAGCGAAGTCATCGAAGAGGCGATCGAAGCATGAAAAAGTGCACCAGGCATCACGCGACCGAGTGGAAGAGCACGCTCGATTTCGCGACCACGGAATGCTCTCGGACGTCGGCGAAAGCGTGCTGTATGTGCTGTATCGCGTCGGACGATGCCAAAACCGAGGATGAAAGCCATGACCCTTCAAATCCAGGACCGTGATATTACCCAGAACGAGCGCAGCTGAATGCCGCTGGCGGACCTCAGCACGATCCCAGCCAATCCTCATCTCCTATCTCTTCTCACGCACTGGAGCCCAAACAGGGCGCGTTGATGCCCTGCATCGTGCTGGTTGGAGAAAGCATGTTGGTACAATGTTGGTACAATGTTGGCACTTGAAAAAATTGACGCACGCTGTGTTTCACATGTTTTCAATGACCTCCCGCCCGTGCTGTGCACTCCTTGGCTGCGGGTTCGCTTTTGGCTTCTGAGAAGTGAACTGGGTGGCCTGCGTGTGAAGCAAGCAGCGCTACAACTGAGCGAGTTCATCTTTCATCACTGACGCGGAGCTTGAGATGCGAAGCTCTCACGGGCTCAGGTGCAGCCGGAGGCCCTGGGAGGCCTGAGGCACTCATCGCTCGGCTCTCCAGCTCTCCCCACTAACAGCATAATTCTGCAACTCCACCTCCCTTGCAGGATACGCGACCACCTGAGGCGCACATAGATGCAGAGATATGCAGGGCATTCACGCTTCCGTTCCACGTAGGAAGCCTCTGTGGCGCTACGCGCCAAAGCGAGGCCGCTCCTGGCATTTCGCAAAGTCGCGTCGGCCCGATGTTTCACTCCATTTCTGCCATTTCTGCCGAGGCACGACAGCTGCTCGGCCAGCTCCCATGCTTGGAGCCTGGCAACCAAGGCAGGTGCCATTACAGTCTTGTCGCCTCCCTTTGCTGGGCTCGGGCGGTCGGCCGCCGCCGTCGAAGCCTCGGCACGAGCTAAAACTTTCTGCAGCGACAACATGGGCCTCCAATGCCTTGCTCTCTTTAGCCCCAGACGCGGCCCACAGCCGGAATCAGCAACATCTCCGTTTCCAACTGCGATGCCTCTCTCAGGAAAGCTACTAGTAGGCAGAATAACCTACGGTACATTATGATTCTATAAAAGAACTTCACCCAAATTTCACATCCGCAAATTTCCAAAAAATGCAGCTCGTTGCAGCTCAGTGTGCCACAGGGGTCACGGCATTCCCTTCAAAGAGCGAAAAGCATCTAGTACGCCTAATCCAGTCTCCGCTTACCTCCGCACATCTTTAGGAGCGGCCTTCAAAGGAATTCTTGTAATTCTGACGCTTCTCCGAACCGAAAAACTGGTGGCATGCTCCAGGCCTCCCAGACCACACTTGGCTCAAATACTGAAATCATGATCGCAAAGCAGCAACAAAGAGTAAACTTCTTAACAATACCGCCTCAAGCATTGTAGATGCCGCAAGAGGCCAGATGTGCAAACTTGTGCAACTTCGAGCCTCGCGCTAGAAACGCGCTTGAGCCTTCTTTTCTTCTCTGGTTTTTGAGAGCGTGTGTCAGTGTTGTTGGCCAAAATTGACTCAATTCCGTACAGAGGTTCTCCAAAGCAATCTGAAAGCCCCAAGCCGAAGCCATAAGGGCATTGGACTGCAAGCATCGTTCTAACCTTCCTTGATTCGTCTGGCCTTCCAAGCATCTTTAAGCTGCGTTCGGGAAACCAACCGTCAAACTACCCTGGGCGTCCCTGAACCTATCGCTTTCGAGAACACGCCTGGTAAACCTGGCTGCCTGGCTTTCACAATCCGAGATCGTATTCGGTCCACTCCGAAAAGAACGGCATAGTCGGCGTCCCGAGGCATCCCGCGGCCAGATATTATGGGCAACTTCCGCACTGCTGTGGCAACAAACGGTTGACCTTCTCCAGACTTATCCGGTAAAATATAGTCAACGCTCAGTAAACATCAATGAGTCACGTTGCGAGTGACTCTATAGTTTGATGCGATATAAGTTTGCGCAACTGCGGCCCTCGGGAGCTGACTCTCAGCTCCGGGCCGCCGGCTCGCGGCCGCAAGCAGAGGCCCAGAACCTCCGAATGGTTTTTGCGCATACTTCTACAGATTCTCTTACAGATCCAGAGGGGGGGGGGGGGAAGCTTAGAGTATCTTAGAGTCTTAGAGTCTTACTTAGAGCGATGGGAAGCGAAGCCTATAATCCTGTTTAATTTCCGAGTGTGTAAGAGCCTGCCCAGTCTCTCCGCCGACCAACAGGAGCCCAGAATCAAGACCACTGCGGCGCGCAGCTCGTGACCTTTGAAGTTTTGCATTGGTTGCACAATGTTGCACTTTGTTTCAACATGCGACTCAGGTGCGCACATCTCCTGGAAAAGCCTGGGGGCGCAGTTCTTACAGCACTTTGTACCATCCGATCGCTATCATGGCATGCATTTCAGCATGGCGGCGCTCGGCTTTCGAAAATGCCGCGGCCTCAGCTGCACCCCGGCAAGCGGATGCAAGTCGTATAGGCTTTGGGCGCAAGATAGTGCGACTCTGTTTAGCAACAGGTGGTCTATCTGGATGTATTTGGGGGGTGCTCGGTGGCCCGAGAAGGTGCCTGAGAATCGGGGGAAGCAGGTCCGAGGGGAAGTGAGGAGATGACATGGACAGCACCATGCGCACCGAAACCCTAATTGCTGAACATACTTCCCTTGTCTTCCCTTCAAGCATGATTCATATACAAAGCATGGACCTGAAACCCAACCCCTGAAAGTCAATGACCATGTGATCATGTGACCATGTGGATACGTTGACATACGCCCTCCTCCCACTCAGGCCTGCTAGCTCCAGCACCCCCGACGGGCTGCAAGCTTCGGCGCCTCAGTCAGCAGACTAATTTAGGTCTTTGGCGAAAACCCTTCGTACCTATAAATCCTGCTCAGCAACTGCAGGAATACGGAATGCCAGGCGTGGTCAACACTCATCAGCCGGACTGTGGCACCCAGCTCTCTGCAATCAAGCGCAGCTCATCCTTGAAGCTGAGTGCCAAAAGTAGAAGAGTGTAAGATGAAACAACACCCAGCTGACCCAGCCCCCTCCAAAGCCTCGGCTGCCAAGAGCACCATGGCTGAGAGCCTCAATACTGTCATCTTCGGACACTATGGCCGCTATGTTACAGCTACGTTGTATAGGAGTGCTCGCCCTTGGAGCTCGTCCACGAAGAGGCACACCAGGCCGGCAAGGGCTGCCAGCCTGCTCTCCACCTAGCGCAACTGCAAGCAAACAATAGACCGAAGTCGCGAAAGGCCCGATGATGAGCCATAGAGTATACAGTCGTACTCTGCTTCCGCACCAAGTTTCTCGCCTCCTCCTGGGCGCCACGGCCGCTCCGCCGAGCCTCCTCTGCCGCAGATGCAGCCTCACCAAAATAAAGCATGAGTGGCTCCAAATGCTCGATATGCTCGAAATGCGTCAACCTCTCGCGGTCTGGGCTCAGGCCCCTCAGCTGCGTGCCAGGCACCGGGCAAAGGCCTCACGGTCGACATCGCGAACCGTGGGCTCCCAAGACCTGGGCAGATGAAGCATTGCACCCAGGATAACTCAAGCCTCTTATTGAATTGAACTTAATCGCTCGGCTTATTTTTCAGTTTGGACATCGGAAGTCTTTGGCCCCACGCGGTCGCAGCAGCGCCTTGAAGTTCGCAATACCGGGACCTTGCAGAGTCTGTAGGGGTGCGTGCGTGGCTGGGTGGATGGGTGCGTGGGGGCGTGGGTGCGTGGGTGCGGGCGAGCGGGCGCGCAGGCGTGAGTGCGCGAGTGCACGCGTGCCTCAGTGCGCGGGTGCGGGTGCATTTGCATGCGCATGTGCGTGTGCGTGTGCGCGCGCGCATGGGTGTGTGGGTGTGTGGGTGTGTGGGTGTGTGGGGTGTGTGGGTGTGGGGTGGGGGTGTGTGGGTGTGTTGGTGGTGGGTGTGGGGGTTGGTGGGTGCTTGTGTGGGTGTGTGGGTGTGTGGGTGTGTGTGTGTGTGGGTGTGTGGGTGTGTGGGTGT
>CAJNDS010002748.1:25254-123038 GCA_905221605.1 Symbiodinium natans | reverse complement strand
AATGGTCCGAGGCGACATAGACGAGGCCCTGGTCGTCAGCAGCCATCGCCGTCGGACAGCGGAATTGGAACACGGGTGCTCCAGGACCTCGGGAGGCTATGATGCTTTGATGCGCATTATCTACCTACATCGATCTCTGGACTCGACGGCTCAAGCGTGCAGCAACGTTATGCCACTTCAATGCGGCTTCTGTATCTCATGTCTGCACGTACGGAACTCTGTCGTTTCGATCGCTGCCGGGCAGCTGCCAGCACTGGAGCAAGAGCTCCACCTCAGCCAATGTTGTCGCAAGCTGCCATCGTGCCAACATTCCCCAACAACCATGCAAGCGAACTCGTTAAAATGCCTGTGTCGTCCTTGAACAGACCTGAAACATCAGTCCAGCTCTCGACCGGGCTTATCCATACGAATCAGCTGCGAAAAGGTGGCAGGATGAAAATGTCACAGCACACGTGGCGCAAACTTCGCGCTCTCATTGTACACCTCCTATATTACAGTAAAACTAGACTGTACATTGAGATCGTTGCATAAGAAGCTTCAAGTGCCGATATCTTTGAGCTGAAAACTTAGGGTACCAGCGCGGGTGGTTTGTTGATTTCGAAAACTGTCTAGCGCAGTGGAAATCGCGACTAAACAAATACCATGGCCATTGGCTCAAATCCTCTGCCCAGTACTGTGTCTGGAGCTTTCAGGGAAAGAAGCCATTTTCGGGGACCGAAAACTCCAAAAAGGGAGCTCACGCACGTTTTTGAGCATTCAGGCGCTGAAACTCCAAAGAAGTACGGCGGGCCTCACAAAGCTCAAAACAAACATGGCCTGAGTGTCCGATTGTCCGCGTGCATGCATCTGGCTTAGTGGAATAGGCGCACATCTGCTAAGAAGCGAGTAAGAAGCGCAAAGTACCCTGACGCAAACCTCCTGATTGCTTGGAGAAATGGAAGCTCACTAGGCTTCCCTACCTCCGAGAAACCGCTTTTTACGCAGTGTAATGTTGCACCCAGTTTAGTGGATGGGACCGCTATTATGCGATGTTCCGAAAATCTCATACAGAACCCCCCATTGTTTAGGGTGGTCCTCAATTATGCGATGTTTGCCCGGCCGGGGTTGAAGGGCGGGGGGCCGGGGAGCCAAAAACTAAAAAAGTTTTGAATAAGAAACTCCGGATTTTTTGGTGTCCAGCCTTATTTAAATTCCTTTTAAAATCTCATTACGAAACAGGCCCCCAAACAATCTTCCAAGGGAGTAGCCCACGAGCTGCCCTGATTCGCTTTAGAAAGTTGTTTCGGTGGTCCGCATTAATGCGGAGCCCCGGCGACCGTGGAGCTACAAAGCCTGGAAAGCTTAGACCCTCAACCTTCAAGGCTTCCCCTCAACCCTCGACCCCTAGCCGCCCTACCCCCAGCCCCCGTCCCAGCCCCAACCCACATCATTCCGGATCCCCGAAAACCCAAAATTGTTTGGGGGGCGGGGGGGGACCCCTGCACAGTCAACCGAGTCCAACATTATTCATCAATGTACATCCTTTTCATTACAGACAGAACCACTGCAACGTACCACGCCTTCTCTCCCCATCGATGCCCTGCACTGCTTAAACTTAACGTCGCTTCGGCACCGCCCCCGCACTAGAGGCAAGGTAGGCAAGGATTGTCATTTCTAGGCTGGGCTGCAGAAACTCGCCGCTACGGCTGAAGATCTGGACCCGGTCGCTGCCACAGTCACAGACGAAGAGGCCTCGAGACAAGATGGGGCAACAGAAAATGCTGAAGGGGTTTGCGTATGTTTGCGTGCATTCTCCATGTCTGTTCTAGGCCAGTACCACGTGCATAAGCTAAGTAGCTGACGATCTTGGGCATCGACGCACATGCCCATGGGCCCCGATAGGGCTCCTGCTTGCACTGTTTGCACAGGGCCTCGGCCGGTGGTGATGATTTGCAAAAGGGGCAGCTGAAACTTGCCCCAAGTCCGTGGAAAAGAAGATAAAGCGAGGATGCGCATCAAACAACAATGAGGAAACCAAAGTCCAAAACAAGCAAATACACATTGAGAAGGCAACACATGGCGCAAAACATCGCAAAACAGCACGTGGACACAACAACGCATAAGCAACCAAAAAACTCATAGTCATGCAAATCTTCTGGCTGCTGACATTCAGGTTTGCATAAGGCCCCCTGCAACCCACACAGCATCACACAGCCACCCGCCCATCAGAAGCGGATCAAAAGCTTGGATCTCATTCTCTTCGTTTCCATCCCCGATCTCCGACATCTTTCCGTTGTTGTGCTTCGGCTTGACGACGTCAGCTCCGAATGGCTCCGACCGATCGCTTCCCGAAATTCATTCAGGATTGGACGGGCGAAAGACCAAGGGACCCAGTGACGATGGCTAAAGTTTAGGTGCCAACCTTTAACGAAACCTAAGAACTCGCCCACCACAGAGTGTCAAGAATTTCAACGGTGTTACAAACTTTCCTGTTGGAATCCCACTTTACGTGGACATTGACATTCCTTGTAGCTAGACATCAAGAATGGGACCTACAGACTACCGGCGTCACGCTGTCTAGGTATACTTCTCCTTTGCAATCCATTCCCTGCGACCCCACCAGCTACACAAGGGAATGGCGTTCAATAGCACCCGTTTGGCCACTTGCAATCGTTTCCCATGGATAAATGATTGAGGACTAAATGCACCACATGCACCTTGAGCCCCTACCCGACCCCCCGAGGCCCGTGGCCTGGCAAGGCTACCCAGTTGTTTGGGATGAAGTGCTGGAAGGCGCCCCCATCGCTGAAGACTTGTACACGGTGGTTGTCCTGCGCTCAGGTGTACGCAGCTGATCACATGGTGGACTCGGACACACTGTTCGGCTAACTCAGGATGCAAGCAACACCAGTTTGCAGTGCTGAGCGGCCTTGTCACCTCGGAGCAAAGGGGTGACGAAAGAAGCATGATCAACTTCGCGGTTAGATCAGTCTTGCTTCAGTGTTGTTCCTTTCTGGTCGTCGTGAGGCCCGCGCTGACCGCCACGAAGCCATCCCGGAAGGTGGCCACGCACTCGGGGTACTCGAACTGTCCAGGGCCCTGGCCGCGGCCGCCGAACTCGAAAAGCACCTCAGTGACAAAGAACCACCCAGACTTCCAGGTGGGCTTAGTCCAATTTAGTCCCGTGCCAATATCTGTCCATGTCTTGTGCGTGGTGTCGTTTAGTTATTGATCATGCAGGCGCCAAAATGCGCCGAACCGCCGAACCACCCCAATCCACACGCAGCACGCGGCTGGTATACAGACAATGTCGGGCACTCTTCAGAACAGTTAGCACGGCAAAATCGAGAAAACGAGGAACTTGGGAAACCGATCTTTGCTTCAGAGCAGTCCTAGGAGAACTTGTGTTGCACTCCTGTTCACCGATTTAATTAGGTCCATGCCCTCTTGATTGTATTGACATTTAGGCTGCCATTCAGAACCCAACCATTGATGACATTGTTAGATCGGTCCATCCAAGATCTCAGCATCTGCTTGTTGACTGGGATGTGGGCACTTCTGGGTAAAAACTACGCCAAACTTGAAACCACGCCATGGAAAATGATACCTTGGTGGACCGAACGTACTTGGATGGAAATCTACTACGGCTCTGCCTGCCCGCCAAGTGTGAGCACCAGGCAGCGATGGTTGCAGCCTTAGAACAATTCTGCAAGAAAAGCTGACAAGTTCCAAATGCGGGAAAATGCCAGATAGGACATTTTTAAAGGAAGTCCAGGCCTCACTATGTCCGTCACTAAGACGTGCCCAACGGCTCGAATCCCGGGTGTCGGGCTGTCTGCGACAATGATCCGGCCCTGCGCAACCGCGGACGAAAGAGCCCAAGGTATGGAAGGAATCAAAATGGAAAATGGAACTGGATTTAAATCCAGGGTTGAACTGGAGTTTTTACTGGGCCCACTTCGAATTGAATGGCTCCCCGAGCGATCCTGCGAGATGCCCGCCCCAAAGGGTCCGTAGAAGGTGCCCGGCGCCAGCTCATTCACCGAGCGTGCGGAAGGCAAACCCAGCTCCGGGCCCAGCTCGATCTGCAGCGAAACGAACACCACCGTGTACAAGATCATGCAAAGAACTCAAAGAACAATTCTCTCGGCCTTGAGTAGCCGGTCCAACGTGTACTCCACAACGACCAGTGTGGTGACACCATGGGCCTACCCAAGCCCCAAAGGAAAGGGAGCAGGCAAAATCTGGGAGCAGGCAAAATCTGGAGCTCATCGTGGAACTTCGTTCCCTCATTCCTTGCCTCAAGGCAGCACATGCCGCTAGGGTCACTGAGGCTCGACACTGCTGCGCCCGCGGGCAGCCGCAGTGCGCCCAATGCCTTCCAAGCAAGATGCCCTCCAACAATGTGGCGGAGCAGAACAGAATGCGTGTATGTGCCTTGGTGTGCGTGCGTGCCCCTGGTAAAATACCACGGGGCGCAGGTAGCATTGAGTCACAGAGAGGATCTGCAGCCAGCAAAGAAACCCCGTTTTGCTGGTGAAATCCAAAGGAATGGAAGAGGCGGCATTGACCATGCCTGCAGCAACATCCAAAATGATTGTTGTAAGGAAGCTGATAGTTATATCATATCAAGTTGAGCACTACACAGCTTCACATTTCCACAATCGGAATCAAAAACCTGATCCAGGTCCAGATAACATGCACGGGTGACCTTTTCAAATTTGCTAAGCCTAGCCAAGCAAACGAGCACAAATCTAGCAAATGGCCTAAGTTGGTGTGTTTTTTGGCCAGGCTTGTGCTCCGGGAAAGCTTGGCCTTTTGGATTGTTGGATCCTTGGATATTTGCGATTCTACATTCCAGGTTAGTCCTGATGTAACATGTCCTAGCAGCTCGAAAAGTGGACGCTGAATGTCACTGCATTAATGGGATACGACTAAGCGTATTCAAAAGGTGTTGAAGAAATGTTGTTTCTCGTATGAAACCTCATAAAAGTCTTGAACAAGCGTGTTCATGTGTTATGTAGGCCTTTTGCTAATAAGCTTTTAGAGGAAAAAGTCTGGATTTGTAGTTCATATACAACTTGTGTGGATTTTCACAAGGATCTGAACAAGTTTTTTCACTTTTCTAGGATCTTAGTATCCACGAGAATGAGGATTGGACCATGTGCACATCCTTACCTGTCGATAACAAGTCTTTAAGACGTTTTTATCATCAAACACTAGCTTCGTTGTGTTACCCACCTGTGAGTCCTGTGTGGCTCCTAATGCTTTACTCGGACGAAGACGTATTGTTAAGATCCCAAATAGCAGCGAAATAAGCATTTTAACAAGAGTAGGACTTGGGCAATAAGTTGGGACGTGGTTGTTGGCTGGTGAATGCCCACTTGAGGGTTAGGCAGGGGCTTTCCCCGATGAAGTGTCCAGACTTGTACTGTTTTCCTTCCCTTCTTAAAAGCTTCTATTGAGGTTTTTAGCCAGCATATCAAACAGACATTTTAAAGGTCACCAGGCTTGTTTTAGCGAAGTGCCCATTCATGACCGTTGTTGATTTCATGTTCTCAGTTAGTAAGTTCGATACATAGAATTTGTATTTTCATCTTACATATGAAGCCCCGGTAAGTATCGCTAATTATGTCTTGGGAGTATACAAGAAGCGTTTCTTTGTGAAGGGGATTACCGCCCTCCCTTCTTTTCTCCCCTAAAAACAACCCAAGATCCAAAGTCCCAAATTCCGGAAATCCAAAATTTCAGACAAAATCTGGCAAAAGATATGGATCTCTGGATTTCCTTTTTGGTTTGGGGGGGGGGGGGGGGGGGGCAGAGGCCTCTCTTGTGGCTATGAGAAAATCACAGCTCCAAACCAACGCGGGGTCGCATTTTGCGCGCAGGGAGAGGGTGGGCAGGCGTGAACTGAACGGGTCAATTGTCGTGACCGCTTCTTGTACTCATCACTCTCGAAGGTATTTCACAAACGTGTCATCTTCATTCGCTTTAACCGCTGTGGCTCTGTACTTGCACGGATGTTCTTCTAGTTTTGATGTTGCTTGGTTCAATCTTGGTCTTGGACTTTCTTGCTCCACGTTTCACGCTCTCAATTGGCATCGGTGCTTTTTGTGGTGGTCTGTCGCTTTCAAAACGCTGGCAGTGCGTCTCCGATTCAATTCCTCATGTGTCGGTGGATTCTTTTTTGGATTTGATTGTTTGTTTTTGAAGGAAGGGCCATCCAATTAAAAGAGCCAGAAATAAAGAATCGAAAACTCCAACAGCACCTAAAAACCCGGGAAGCGCGGAAACGCCCTGCCGAGCCAAATCCGCCGAGGCCGGAGGCCTGAGGCGTTTAGATCCAAGTCTAGGGAACCCTCTCGCGCTGATGTGCGCGGAGTTGTTTTTCCCTAGCTGACCATTGTCCAGCTGCATACGGCGTTCCCACTAAGTGGGCTTACATCCCCCCACCCCATACTTCCCCATACCTCCCACCCCATATACCCCCATTTACCCCCGTATACCCCCATATACCCCCATATACCCCCATATACCCCGATATACCCCCATATACCCCCATATACCCCCGTAAACCCCCATATACCCCCATATACCCCCATCTACCCCCACATACCCCCATATACCCCCATATACCCCCATATACCCCCATTTACCCCCATATACCCCCTCTGCCCCCACAAACCCCCATATACCCCCATGTACCCCCATATACCCCCATACACCCCCATACACCCCCATGCACCCCCATGCACCCCCATGCACCCCCATGCACCCTCCCCCCCAATGCACCCCCCCATACACCCCCACACACCCCCACACGCCCGCATACACCCCTACGACACATGGGGGAGGCGAGGCTCGGATTCTTTTGATTTTTCTTGCTTGGTGCAACTTGGTTTGCTCAGAAAAGCACACGTGTAGCCAAATAAAGACAAATTGTCAGATGTGCGCATTTTCGGCTCATTTGTTCAAGGCAGCTGTCTCTACCTCGCAGCAGATGTTGCGGGTCTTTGTTGACCTGATGTTTTCATTTGCTTACGCTGGGGGGCGGGGGTACAACTTGAGACGTCAATGATGCAGCAAGGCTAGGCTCTACCGGCAACGTGTCTGTTGAGACGTGTTGGGACCTGTAGCCGTGTGACTGCAGAATGTGAGCATACTCTTAACACACAAGCATGTGATGGCAAAACTTTGGCATGGCATTGTTCTCTCTTTCGCGTACCTGCTGTCCCACATCTTAAAATGCCAAACTGCTTTATGTCACAGACAAGATGCTTTGGATCAACACCCACATTTTATTGTCGCTCGCACCTCCAGGCTGAACTTGTTGAACACTTGAATCCGGTGGTTCAGCCTCGCGAGACACACAGCTGGCCCGAAAGTACACGCTCACGCTGCAAGCTTCCTGTGCGTGGGCACGTCAACATTCTGTGGCTGTCAAGATGAAACGCGCCACTAGGACTCAAGCGTGTCGGCCACGAAGAGGCGCCTCAGGAGAGCGCGTTCTTTGGAAATGTAGCACTGTTACGCCTCTGAGCGCTGGGTGCCAGTCGTACTGTCCACGGCCATTCCGCAAGGAGACCTCCGAGAGGGATCACAGTCTTCAAAGTATAGCATGGCCCCACATGGCCCCTGGTGGAAACTCTGAGCCCCGCGCCGGAAGCAGCCCAAGTCATCGCCCTCCAAGCCCAGCACTGCACGCAACTCGCCCAAGCCCGACTGCCGTATCTCCTCGAGAGCCGCCACAAAGTCAATTCCAAGACATTCCAAGTCGACGCGACGAAACGGACGAAACGAAAGCCAAAAACAAAGCAGCCGAAGGCGCGTATGTCCTTGTCACTGGAGCTTTGAACTGTAGCCCCTCCCAGTCGTCGGATCAGCACCTCAGATGTGACAGAGCTATCTTAGCGAACTCTCAAATCCAGAAAGCAGCTGCGACATATGTACAATCTGCCACAATCTGCCACTACCTTCCCCTTTGCGAAACATTTCGAGGCACCTTGGGGCTTGCTTCGACCGGTTTTGGCTCCAGGGCCTCCGGGGAATGACCATGTACAGAAGGGACAGAGGGGCGGGGTCTTGTCCGCGTCGCTGCGTCGCGACTTATGAGTTGCACGATGTTGCACGGCTTCAATATCGGTTCGAATGACGTCGAACGTCGCAGAGTCACCCATCCGCTGTGTTTTACTGGAAACTGGAAACCTCCAAGGATGGAGGCCGCTGGCGTGTCAGCCACACAGTCCATGCAGGCTCCACATGGCTCCACAGATGCAACTGACCCGCAAACAAGTTTAGCACAGATTGGTCGCAGGAGGCCAAAAAGTTCCTCGGGATCCCTAGGGGCTTACAGGTAAGCGATGCGGATGAGACATGTCAGCCAAAGTTCCAGGACAAAAAACCCTAATCAAACTAAGAAGCAACATGTACGCTGCGAACTTCTCGCGCTAGAGCTCGACAAGAACAAGCAGTTGGAATGGCTCAGAACTGATTTTATCGAAAATTGACCCGAAATCTCACAGGACCCACTCTCCACTCTAACGGTCTGCTCTCATTCTCAGTTCCAGGGCCAGAAAGATTCTTCAAAGCCTGCCAACCCACTTCTCTCAGCAGCCACGTCTGGGTGCTTATCTTGGCCCCTGGGAAATATTTTATCTATAGTTTTGGAGATTGGAAATATTCTATCTTCGTTTTGGAAACGGTGTGTTTTGACGGGATTTGAAAAATATTCTTTCTACTTGAGGATACCTATATGGGCGAATGCCTATATGGGAGCCTTTTGCTTGACCTTAAGGCCATGCTGTGCACGTGGTCCGGCCCAGCAAGCCTAGAAGAGGATTTCAGCGGGTCTGGAACCTTCCGAGTTTATACTGTCGGACCATCCAAGCCCTGTGATCATGCACATCCGCTGGCTTCTGCTTCACTTTCACCAGTCATATTGGCTCATGCGAAAATCAGTACTTCGGGTCTAGTGGTTTTTTTTGCCCAGGATTTGCCTTGGGTTTCGGAGGTTCAGGTTCGATTCCTGCTGAGGCCAGGGTCTTGCAGAACTACTGTAGGCAGGTCTAGTTGCCCGGGAGGCTGGGCTGAGCGTTCAGAGGATATGCCCATAAGATGCTGGGTGCTCGCCTGGTACAGCGAGATTGGCCGCGGCAGGTCACGCTTCACCGCATCCACCAAAAAGATCCTCATAGGTTCTCTCCCTTTCTAAGCTCGGGAGTTGTGCCAAGTGTTAGGAACTTGCATTGCTGCGGAATCGACCATATAAAGAAATATATACATATATGTATATGTATATATATATATATATATTTATATTTATATTTATATGTGTGCCAACCCTTCCTGGAGGATGAGGGGCTGCAACGCAAGCTACGGTAAGGGGAGGGAGCTCAAGCCAGGCATGAAGTCTTACAGGATGCTCCCGGGAGTTGCAACATTTGCAACTTCAACACATTTCAACACCCTCCCAGCCCAACAAAAACGAGCGCAGAGCTGCCGCAACCCCATGCACCCCCCGCCACCCCACTGCATTTCTTTAGGGCTTTAGTACTCTGTTAGCCTCGGAGGCTACAGATCCAATGCGCAAGAATCAAGATCAAAGGCTGAACTTGGGCCCTTGGGCCTAAAATCTTGGAGCTTCTTGGGCTTCGGATTCTGGATCTTGGCATTTGGGCTTAGATCATCTTAGATCTTTATTCCCCCCAAATCACCGCACACAGATCGTATGTATAAATGGATGAATAGCTGCTTGTTGTGATCATTGGTGAAGCCATGGGAGTCGAGGACTTAGACTAGGAGGCAGGAGAAGAGGCGTAGTGTGTAGGGATAGGACCTGATAGGAGATGATGAATAAAGTGTTCAGTGGATACACACGAACATGCTCTCCATGCACGCTGCACCTGTGCTGTCCAATGCAAGCATACAACACTGCTGGTGCTCCGATACCTGCTGAGAAGTGCGATCCTGCTGCAGAGGACCCTGATCATTGCACGTCCCTGCTTGACGTCAGCTACGCATCTTTTGCCGCGCAATTTACACAAGAAGACAGATCGATAAGGCATAGGGGTCTATGGCTTTCTGGATAGGGTGGGTCTATTCTGAGGGTAGTAGGGGCCTACGGTTTCGTGTCGCGCTTTGTCGTACAAGCTTCAGAGTTTTAACGGCCTCAGGCTAAGGGTTGGAGGGGAAAGATCTACGACTGTGAACATAGTTTTCGAAGGCGCATAGCACGCGTCATGTTGGAGCCTCGCGTTTTCACATTCAGCCCTGCCCTGCGTCAAGTTGGCTCCCGGTCTCTTAAATGCGCCTAGTATGGGTCAGTTTGAGCCTCGTGTTCCCTGATTCGGCCCCCCTCAGGTGGTTTGTCGATTGCAGCCTGGGGTTCTCCGATTGGAGCCTGCCCGTTTTCGGATTCACGATGGGTTGATTGGGGCCCCCGTTTTCCGATTCATGCTCCGCTCCTTAATGAAATCTTGGGTGGAGAAGAGGTGGACGTAGAGGTAGAAGTGGAACCGAATAGTGAGGATGGAGGAAAGAACGAATGAAGCCTGGATTTATTTTGAAAACCTTGACATACGAAAAGCTTGTAATAACATTCGAGCACACTCACCTAGTTGTATTGATGTGCTAATACTGCCCTTATATTAGAACTTTTCTGTATGTAGATTACACACAAGATACAGTGATTCCGTCGTCTTGAATTTATGAAGATCGAAACAAACGTTTATCAAACCACAGCTACTGAGTTCCTGCTTCGGATCCTTACATGCCACTTAGATTTTGCATTTCAAATTGTAGCATTCATTAACTCCATGATTTAAACAATTTTTCGGCCGATTGATAAGTAGTTGGTGTGCGAAGCGTTGCTGCCCGCGGCACGAGACAGCACTGCACCTTCTGTTTACACGTACGAAGCCTTAGCAGGCATGTGAGCTCGGAGGAGCCCATGCTTTTTGGTCTGAAAAATGGCCGGCTGGCTTGGTCAAGTAGTTAAAGGATTCGAGGTCACTGCCGTACATTTTTGTCGGCTTCTCTGCGCATGTGTCCCCGTCGGCGATCTCCGGTGTGTACCGGCAAACTGCACTGCTTCATGGCAGTCGTGTCTGGAGCACTGGCTTTCACAGTCTTAGCATCAAAAACAAGTGTTGTTTCAGGCTTATACAAAGGTTGATGCTTAGGGTCCAGGGCTACGGGTTTTAGGGCTCAAGCTCTGGCCAAGGCAAGCGCTGGCAGCATGGACGTTATCATGGGTATGGATATGTATGGATGCTCTGCCAGCATGTTCTTGCTTGAACGCATTAATCATGTATATTGACAGAAATCCAGAAGTTGATTTTTGTAGACTAACAATACTTTTTTAGATTTTTTAACGTTACGTTGGGGCCAGCTGAAAACGGTGGACCACTTGGAGGAGCTTGTACATATGTGTATATATATATATGGAATTTGCTTATTATAAAATTATTTATGTATGTTTTTCTTTATGAATTTATTTATTTCTGTATTTATCTATTTCTGTATTCATTTGTTTATCTGTTTATTTACACACACACACACAGAGATATATATATATACATATGTAACAATGTAAGCTACATTCATGGGCACATGCCGGCCGTATGTCCGATCGTGCATTGTCCGTGATCGTCAGGTGGCCTCCTGGGTTCTTCGTCGTCAGCACAGTATGGCGTGGAAGCGATGCGCTCGGGCCCACTCGACTCCTGGAAGGCGCACCGAGCACGACAACGCCAATTCAAGTTCTTGGATGTTCTTGGGGGACCTTTTTCATGGCCCTTGCCTCGACTCGCTCCTTCGGCTCCTCCATTTCAACCTTCAGCTTGGGGCCTGAAAAGCCAAACACAATCACGACGCCCCTGCTTCGTGATGATCCCAAGAGGCCCCAAGGCGCCTTTGGCAATGGCCGCCGCCATCTGTGAGATTTCCTGGGCGGCGGCTGCCACGTCACCTGTTGGGCAGGCTGCAGCGCTGCAGAAGCTCACTATAGCCGCTGCAGCCTCGAATTATTCACTGATGCTTCATGATGCTCTGGCATTCTCTGGCACTGTCCAGCCCGTCCTGACCACTTCACGGGCAGCTGCTTGGGCCGCAAGGCCGCGCAGAGTGCCAGCTCGGCGACCTTCGAGGCCAGGACATCCTGCACCATGTCCGGCTTTCATTTCGCTCTCCAGCTTGCGCATCAGCCGCATCAACACAGGCATGCCCACACAATAAACAGCAATGCCACAACGATGACGCAACTCACACTCTGAGTTCGGAAACTCCTATACCATCACTGCATTTTTCAAGACTGTGGCATCTCACGTCGAAAGCCGTCCTCCCCAAGCAACCGCTGTGCCGAGATGTAGCCTGCGTGTGACGACATGAGGTATGATTAAAGATGCCTGTATTGATAACCGCCACACCGACCCGGAATCTTTCTGATTCCACGTGGGTATTTTTGAGGCGCATGGAATCGATTGTCTGGAATCGTATGGAACACGAAGGGCTACATCGGGTCAAGCAGCTAAGCCACTCTCGGCCATCCCGGGCCCAAGCACTGCCCACTAAGATTGAATGTGCTTTGAATATCCTTTGCGTCTCCTTGAATACCGTGAGTTGTTGGCGTAACTGGCGCATTGTATGCCAGGCTTCTAGTGGACAGCTTGCGGTTTCTGTCCCCCTATGACCTTCATGGACCTTACTTATTCCAGTGGGAGCTCATAACGCCCCTTTAACCTTGAATGGGCACATTGGGGATGGTCATGTTGCTGTAAACTCCGCCTCTTTTCGTTGGGCTCTGCCAACTACAGCACTTGTTTTCCGGCAGATATTATGCCGACTGTCGATTACGCACGTTTGTTTTGCGACGGTGTGTCTAATGTGCCTGTCAGGAGCAGCACCTCGCAGTTGGTGCCACGAGCGAGGACCTGGAACATGCTAGATTCGCGGACTGCAAAAGAATAAAACATCGATGCCAAAGGAGCCTTTTCCAAGAAATCGATGGCCCGCCATCTGCCAGCTGCATCATTCCCAGAATCACTCCCAAACCCAGACCCGCCCAGCTTTCGTCTGCATTGTTCCACACCGCAGTTGCCGCCTAGTAAGCATAGTGGAGGCAAGTGCTGCCCGGCGGACTTCGTAGGCCTCCTGCTGCTGTGCATGGAAAGCCTCCACCTGCCAAGTAGCCATGCCACCGCAAGTCCGAGATTCTCAGAATTTCTCAGGTTGGTAGATGGTTATAACTTATAACAACTAGCATTGCACAACGATTCCTGTGAGTCTTTGCCACATGTGTGGCAAAACAGCACCACAAGACTACGACAGCGACTACGATGACCTGCCTTGGTTTCTACCACTGCCACTTCCAAGATGTTTCAGAGCTTAAGAGCATACGACGCTGCATGGAGAGGTCGGGCTGAGCTTGCCGAAGAGCATTTGGAGCCTGCCTCCTCAAACAAAAACGTGAGTGCCAGCTGGTTACTTTAGACCTCGTTATTGTCGTTGTTGTCGTTGTTGTCGTTGTTGCGGTTCTCGTGGTCGTGCTTGATCGTGGTGGAGAACAAAATTCAGCTAGAAAACAGGCCTTGGCAGCCATATCTTTAAGGATGAAAAGCCAAGGACCACCTGATTGAACCTTACCGAATCGCCATAGAGGTCTTTTTGGGCACACGCTGGCACTCTGTGAAACAAAAGCAAGGGGGACCAAGGTCTCGCGCATGATCAAAAGCATGTATAAAACAGGCGGTCTACTTCCTGACTTACAGCAACGAATATAACTACACGAGGCATCGAAACATAGAAGCATACGGCATGGGATGTGCTGCAGGCCGAGAAAGGAAAACTCTAAATGTCAGTTCCATTCAATTCCTGTCCAGTGCATGCGCAAAGCACTCATGGATGAACTGGCATGTTCATGTTCAAACCCGTACGAATGCTTATGTGTATCTGCATATGTGTACATGTGTTTGCATATGTGTGTACGTGTGTACATGTATAGATGAATATGTGTATATATGAACATATGAATATATTAATATAGAATACTTGATCATGAGAATATGTGAACACATGTTTAAAACAAGAGTATATGCAGATGCATAGATGCATAGTATGCATACATGCATCCTTTTGAACCGCACTATGCAACTGCCTGAGACGGGAATGCGACTGCACCATTGCTCCACGACAGCACCAGATCTAAACATGTTTAGATGTATGATTGTATGAATGTATAAATGTATAAATTGATGTACGCAAATATGTAGATATGAGCACATGTATATACGTATATTCTACGTATATTATATGTATAGTATATGTATATTATATGTATATTGTATGTACATTATACGTATATTATGTGTATCTTATATGTATCTTACATGTATATTATATGTATCTTACATGTATATTATATGTATATTATATGTATATTATATGTATATTACATGTATATTATATGTATATTATATGTATATTATATGTATATTATATGTATATTATATGTATGTTATGTGTATGTTGTATGTATACTTTTGTATTTTATGTGTACATTCTGTGAGCAGGTCAAAACATGCATGGAGTGCTTGCTTAGCGCTAGTGCAGCTTGTAGTTTTCCCTTGCATGTGTAGTTTTGCAATTCGTAACAATGCCAATGTTTTGGCTCAAGTACCGAGCTTGTGCCTTTGAGCACGGTAGTTTCGTACAGTAGCTCTTAGGTTGCTGTGCGGTCCGACCGGACGCACTCAGGCGTAGCTGCACAAGTGCTTGAACTCGCGAAGTCGTAAAACAGCGTGACCGGGCTGCGATTGCATTGGCTTAGTGCAAGTCCAGTGCTGGTCGACTTCACAATTGGGGGCTGTTCTGGGAAACGTACAGCTCTTGTGCCTACGGCCCGAGTGGGCAAGCATTGCTTTGCTTGTCTGTCGCGGTCCGTGACCTGGACGCGTGGACTGTGTGCCACGCTTGCGGCCTGTTAACCAAGGCGCGGCGCTTTGTGTGCCACGCCTGCGGCCTGCTAACCAAGGCGCGGCGATGTCCGCAGAGGTTGCAGGTCAGGCCGAGGGCGTCACCCTCCTCGAAGCGATCGAGGGTGG
Organism: Symbiodinium natans; assembly: GCA_905221605.1. NCBI lineage: Eukaryota > Dinophyceae > Suessiales > Symbiodiniaceae > Symbiodinium > Symbiodinium natans. The sequence goes on along the minus strand of CAJNDS010002748.1, from coordinate 107,961 downwards.
AGACGTTCCCTATCCCGAGCGGATGAGCTACGTCGCTTGGCTTAAGTGGCGTAGGGAGACTGGCAGCCGTCCGTTGTCCAAGCGGGATGGGATCAGTACTACGCCAGAGCAAGAGGCGGCTCTCTGGCGGAAAGTCATGAAGTTCCTCCATGACGCCGAAGACGAGGACGAGGATGAGGAGGAAGAAGAAGAGGACTCCGAGCTAGTCCCTGAGGCCTCGGGCGCTGGAGGCGACAGTCCGCCGCGGGTGGACGTCAGCGCCGCGGCTAGGGAGCTGGCCATGGTCCCTACCGGCGCTGCCTATGTCCCTGCTACGGCACCAGGGTCCCGCCCGGCGGGACCGTCCGGTCCGCCGTCGACAGCAGGTTCGGTGCCAGGCACCGCAGAGGGCTTGCAGGCAGAGCTGCGCGCGATTTTCCGTCCAGACCAAGAACCGGTCGCGGACTACTTGACGCGCGTTTCGCGGATTGTCCTCGCGCTGAAAGCGCATGGAGTCACGGTGAGCTCCCGTGACCTTGACGCCTTAAGCACCAAAGCCACCCTCCTCGCGGATGAGTTCTCCAAGATAGGCGGGGACTGGCATCCGACAAAGATGGTCCGTCGGCTGCGGACCAGATTCTCGGTCGCGGCTTTGCGCGGTGGCGAGGACCCCGAAGACGCAGAGGAGATTCAGCGTGAAATCCAATGCATCGGGGAGCTTATCCTCGCGCTAGGGGGAAAAGAAAGCTCGAGCCAAGAGAAGGTTTGGAGCTCCCCGTCCGATGTGCCAGTTGAAGCCGTGGGGCCGCGTTCCCCAGGGCTCCCACAGCCTGCGACTGCAAGTGGGTTGGGGGTAGGTTTGGACCGTGGAGGTTTGCACACTGCCGAGGTTGCAGGTGGTCCTTCCGCGGCCCGTGACCTGGGCGCGACGGACGGCGATTCCCCTTTGCGCGCGAAGCTTGCGGCGCTGGAGATGGAGATAGAAGCCCTGAAGCGAGGTTCAGACGGCGGAGGTTCGCAGACCGGGTCCCAAAACCCGGCGGGCGATTTCGCCGCCGCGCTCGCCGCCCAAACTGAAGCGCTGAAAGAAGCGTTGGCGCAGAGGGGCGGGCAAAGCTCCATAACGACGGTCAAAACTGACCTCACGTGGCCGACGCTGACCGACGACAAGTCGGACGCGCGAGACGTTGTCCTGTTCTACGAGGAGTTCGAGGACGTCTGCGCGCTCGCCAACAACTGTCGCGGTATGAGTGCGCGCGAGAAGCTGCTAGCGCTACGCGGGCGCTGCCGCGGCTCGCGCATGAAGACGTACACGAACGCCTACCGCGCAGCGTGGAAGTCGGGAGAGGTTCTCTCCGACCCACAGGCGGTGTACGACCGCATCAAGAACAAGCACTTGATGTTCGGGGAATCGCGGGAGGAAAGAGAAGTCCGCGTGGATGGTGAGCATGCCTCCCTCGCTAAGGGTAAGCTCACAGGCCACCAATTCGAGCCTTTGTTTGAGGCATCGATCGCGGACCTTGAGGCGGTGGGTCTTGGGAAGACCCCACGAGAGTTGTATCTCTCGTACCTCCGCAAGATGCCCCCGTATCTCCAAAAGGAGATACGTAACGACAAGCGGTTGTGGCCCGGCGATCCCAAGGATGGCGGGCTGAGAGGGCCGCAGACTTGGGAGGAGAGCCACAAGGTCGTCTTGGAGTACGAACAGAGGGAAGCAGCTCACCGGGCTGTTTCCCACTCTGTGTACTCCACGACCGGCTCTCCAAGCGCGGACCCGTCGGTCGCGCTAGCCGAGGCTCAGAAGGAGATTAAGAGCCTCAAGGCCGCCGCTAAGGCTGCTGCGAAAGGAGCAGCTGCCGCGGCCAAAGCTGGCGCGGATCAGACGTTTGCCGCTGCGTCGAAGGGAGCTGGCAAAGGAGCGGACAAGAAGATCTGCTTCCACTTTCGCGACCACGGGAATTGCCCGAAAGGGGATGCCTGCCCGTACAGCCACGACAAAGAGCTTCGCAGAAAAGCTCTCGCGGCCAAGAAGGGTGACCAAACCTTTGCCACGGCGAAAGGCAAGGGCAAGGGGAAGGGAGGTGGTAAGGCTAAGGCCAGCGCAAAGCCTAAGGCTGCGGCCAAAGGCGCGGCAAAGCCACCAGGCACTGTTTGCCCCTTTTTCTCCAAGAATGGGTCGTGCAAGAAGGGAGCCAGCTGCGACATGGTCCACAACCTGACGACCTCAGGAGGGACGCCGGCCTTGCCTGCCAACTGGGCCCCGCCCTCCGGTGCTTCCATGTCCAACCCCTTCGCCGCGTTCAGTGTCCAGATAGGCAGCTCAGGCGTCCAGGCAGGCGTCTCAGGAGCCGCAGGACGCGCCGCCGTGCAGCAGCACGCGCTTCCGTTGAGCAAGGGCGGGCGGGACAAGTTCGCCACCCTGGACGATCTGCCGAAGGACTGGTGGAGCCTGGCAGACAACGAGCCAGGAGGCTACCAGCACAGAACGGTAGTCCAGGTGCTCGACCGTAAGGTCGAGTGCATGCTCGACGGATGCGCCGGCGCAAACCACGTGACAGAGGAGCTCGTGGTGGGCATGATGAACCGGGCTGCAGAGCTGGGGATCGGCACCGAAGATCCCGGCTTCCCGGTCGTGAGACTCGAAAAGTGGGTCCACCCCGAATATGTGCATGGCATTGCTTCGGGAGCCCCCGTTCCTCTGAAGGGGGCAGCAGTCTTGCGCGTTACGCTGCTGGAAGGCAGGACGGCGGACGACTGTCGCCCCAACACTGAAATTTTCGTGCGATGCAAAATCGCAGCCAGGGGGACGTCCGATTGGCACGGACTGATCCTCGGCGGCAGAGCGTTGGACTGCGCCGGAAGGATGGGCCTGGGTTTCAGGCCGGGTCCCGACTTTCACGTCCTCAACACGCTGGGAATCAGGATGCCCAGATGTGAGGATCACAGCAAGACCCGGAAGGACAGGGCCTACGCCTTTGAAGCGCGGTTGTCGAGCCTGGACGACGCGTCATGCACCGAGCCTGGGGGCGGAAGTCGGGAGCTCCTCCGCTACGACGGAGAAGAGCCGCTCGAGCTCTCGCCAGGCGACGGGGTGCTGGTGCCAGTCGTGCGGGAGTCAGGAGTCTCCGCAGAGGGATCCCTGTCCGAGGTAGTGCTTCCGGTTGAGTGCGGGGTTGAGGCTGTGCCAGGCCTTTGGCCCACAGGAGAGGGTAAAGGGTTTGTGTTGCTTGCAGCCCAAGAGTGTGATCACTCTCTCCAGCCGGGCGAGGTTGTTGCGGAAGTGCGTTCCGGCCTCGTGAGCACTGCGGCCTGTGGTTGTGGCGCGGTTGAGACGGTGTTCGAGTCGGAGCCGTCTCCGCAGGCATGTGCGGATTGTGGGGTCGCCGTTGCCTCGGTTGACCACGACCCGTGCTTTGCTTGCGGGTCCGCGTCCAGGGCCGCGGCAAGAAGCTTCCAAGGTTGTTCCTCGTGTGCGCGGTCCTTTGGGCGGCTGCGTACCGGCGCCAGGATCGGTGTGTTATCGGTCCTTGCTGCGGTGACTGTTCTCGCTTCGGTGTGGAGCGGGAGCGGCCCGGTTGGGCGCCCTGTTGAGGAGCCTGGAGTGCTTACTTGTTTGGACCACCTTCCAAGCGCCGACAGCTGGTGGGAGGCGCCAGGTGGTTACGCGTCTGTGTGGGGTAGGCGCCCTGCGCAGAAGGACCTTGGGACTCTGGCGGTCGAGAAGGCGCCTTACGAAACGTGCTTGCTTCAGCGCGCAGGTGAGGCGTGGCGTCTTTGGGACACGAGGGATTTGGGTGTGGCGGAAAGCGTTGCGTGCAGCGATGAGGTTCCCGTCACCGAACGCCTCGCGGTCTTTAGGACGCGCAAGGGTCCACGCTGGGCCGGCTGGCGTGAGGGATCGGCCACGGCTGGAAGAGGCGCAAGCGACGCTGTGCGCCCAGCAGACGCGGTCGACACGGCGCGCTGCCCGAGCTATCATATCGTGGAGAGCTGGGATATCGACAAGATGATCGAAGAGCCTCCAACGGACTACTATTATGAGAAGCTCGCGGCAGATATGCGCGCCCGGCACCCTAAGGCGTGCCCGCACCTCCTCGACCACCTCGTTTCCTTAGAGGGTTTCCTAGACAAGTCAATCTTGTTTGGGTTCTCCTTTGGAATCAGCAAGGCCGAAGTTTGTGTCTCCAAAGGTAAGCTCCTAGGACACAACATTGGGCGGGACGGGAGTTCGCCTGACGAAGAGCGTTGTCAGGCGGTGATTGACTTTCCCCCGCTCTGGGAGAAGCTTCACATTCAGCAATTTTTGGGTTGCGCAAACTGGTTGCGCGGCTACCTGCCTGTTGAGTATGGGCACGCAGCCAAGATTTTAGGGCAGTGGCAGAAGCCAGGCGCCGTCTTTCCTGAAGGCGGGCTGGGCTCAGCCGCCACCGAGGGTTGCAAAGCCTTTAAAGCGATTAAGCGCATGATGCAGAACCGCATCAATTTGGCTACCTTCGATGAGGCCTCTGCTGCGGATGGGTCGTGTCCCCTTGAGCAGATCGCGGATGCGTCAGGCATCGCGGTAGGGGGCAGCGTCGTACAGATGACGCGTGACTTGAGCCAGCTCAAAGTGCTTATGACGCACTCGAAGAGCTTGACCCCCGCGCAGCAGAACTGGCCGCCCTTGATACAGGAGGCGTTCGCCCAGCTCGAGGTAAAGCGGGCGACACGCCGCATGTTTGGCTCTATTCGGACTCTGTGTTGGACAGATCATGCCAACCTTACCCGAGCGCAAACGTCGGACATCGGAATGGATCCGAAACTCGTCCGGTGGGTTGCGGAAATCCTTATGGATGGGTCCGAAATAAGGAGCCTTAGCGGTCGCTCAGCGACGCTGGGTGACAGTTTTAGCCGCAATCCCAAGGATCGGGATGCGCTCCTTGCGGCGAGGACGAAAGATCTCGAGGGCCTTTCGGGCCAACTCCGAGGTTTCGACCTGGACCAGTACCTCGGAGAGGGTACTGAGGGTGACGGACCCGTGCCCTGGGCGGTCGGCAACGACGCCGTCCCAGAGCCTGCGGGCCGTGTCCAGGCCGCGGCTGTGCCGATGTGCGTCGTCGCAGCCCTTCCGGTGCGCGTCATGGTTGTCTTTGACTACGCGCGTTGGAAAGAGCAGGACGCAGAGCTGACTGAGATCAGGCGCGTCTTCCAAGCGAGCCTCCCTGGAGTTTCTGTGGCTGTCAGGGGTTGTTGGGGTCCGTTTGAGGATACCGACGGGCTTGCCTCGCATTTCGATTGCGGGGCCGGCAGGCTCGCAGGGACCAAGAAGATCAAGCGGATCAGGGTCGACTTGCTTACTTCGTGTGCCAAGGTTCTTAGGGAAGCTTCGGGGTTTCGCCCGCAATTCCTCGTAGGACTTGGGCAAGGCGGGCTTGTCACAGCCGTCCTTAGGTGGCCTTTGGTTGTTGAGCTCACGCTCCAAGCAAGGAACCTGCAGCGCAAGGAAGCCAGGGCTGTAGGAGAGGCTTGGGCAGGCATCAAGGCTATCTGGGCGGTGCGGCCACGCCTTTGGCGCACGCAGCAGGGCCACTTGGAAGTGGCCGAGGCTTGTCCGGAACTCAAGAAGGATTTTCCGGAGCCTCCCCTGCGAGGTTTTGGGATCGTAGGGAAGCAGGCATTGGGGGCGGAAGTTCTGCGGTCCTTGAGGCTGGACGCGGTTCGTTCCATCGATGATGCCAGCATTAGAGGAATGCTGGACGAACCGTCACGACCCCTCTGGGACCATGAGGGTCTATGCATCTGCGGCAAACGGACCTACCTGTTTTCTCGCTGCCCCGCCTGCATCGAGAAAGAGGCAGTCGATACCTCGGTAGAGATAGCCGAGCGGGAGGAGCCCGAACCTCCGCTTGAGGGGGACCTTGAGGCCCATGAGGTGGGCTTAGAGGTCAACTCCGTCCTTGCAACTTTGGATAGGACAGGAGGATTGGTTAGGGTTAGGTCCTCAACCATCCAGCAATGGGCGGTAGGGTTCAGGACTACGCCCAAAGATGCTCCGGTTCCCACAGCATATGGTATGCTGAGTGGGAAGATATGGAAGAAAAGCCATTCCATGAAGCTCAGCCTCGGCTCCCAGCACAAGGATCTTTCCAAGTGGGGCGATGTGAAGCCTTACTGGACCACATGGGTGGTAAGAGAAGATGGTGCTGTGGTGGCGGGGCACAACTGCTCGCCCCTGAATGCGGTTCAGGGCGACATCGTCGTGCATTGGTCGTCAGTGGTGAACTGGCACGGCCACAGACATGTCGTGAATGAGCAGTGTGAAGTGCTCTGGAGGTCTAACGGCGAAGAGGTTGCCTTAGACCCCTCCTTCAGCAAGCTGATGGCCCTTGTGGGTAGGGTTACTCAGGTCATTGGCTGGCGGGGAACCGGAGAAGCTTCGGATCCCCGCAGTTCTACCCGGCAGGCGTCAAGGGTCCTGGCACATTTCTCTTCGTCCAACGAGGGCGTAGAAGGGCATTGGACCGCGGGCGCTATCAGTCGCGGAAAGAATGCCAATGAGTGCAAGCTGAAGGGTAGAGTTTTGGCGTTTCTGGGTGAGGAGCACAAGGGCCCTGCAGTGGTTCTAGAGCTCGTCAGCCATAGCCCCATCCTGTGCATTTGGGACCATTCCTCAACCAAGGTCAAGGTCGAGTTTAAGGGGGGAGTTCCGTCTTTGAGCCTGATCGCGGAGGAGGACGAAAATCGTCGTGAGCAGCTTGCGGTCGAAGCAAGGGACGCGGCGAACATTTCGGAGTTCCGAGTCACGGGATCCCTTCGTACGGCGCGGTACGAGGGTCAGCGGCGCGATCCCTCATTGGCGGGCTCGATTCGCAAGCCAGAGCCGCCGATGGCGATCTCCGGAGACGGGTTGCTCGAGCGCGAGGTGACCCTCAGGACGGGTCAAACCGTCGTTGTCCCAGTGGTTCCCAATGGGGCTGCGGGCGCGAATGGAGTGACCTGGCGCCGCGCTTGCTACAATTCAGTCCACTGCGGAGTCCTTGGGGCCCATAGGTCTGCTGAGGTTACCATCAAGCTGCTAGAGAGGGCAGTCTGGTGGCCCGACTTAGAAAAAGATGTGCGGACCTGGGTCGCCAAATGTCTCGCTTGCATTAAGGGCCGCTCTCGACCGACGAAGGTCGAGGCTCGTGCGGTCAAATGTGGCGCCGAGACATGCTGGCAGGAAGTCAGCGTGGACTGTGAAGGCCCGAACCGAGAGGACAGGGAAGGGCATAGGTACTCGCTTACGTACTTCGATTGCCTCAGTCATGCTGTCCTCCTCGAGCCAATGAGGTCTCTGACTCATGCTGAAGTCAGGAGGGCCTTCGTACGCTGTGTGCTTCGCAGCAGGACGATCCCGAGCCTCATCAGGTCGGATAGGGGGCCAGAGTTCAAGAATGCGCTCATGGCAGAACTCAGCGCTATGCTTGGGACCGAGTGGCGGTTCACCGCGCCCTTGCGGCCTTGTGAGTTGGGCGCAAACGAGCGAGTCCACCAAGAAGTTCAAAAGGTGCTGGGGGCGGTCGTCAGGCAAGTCGGCGCCTCCCTTTCCGAAGCTTGGTCGGATTGGCTCGTGGTGGCGGAGTACGTCATAGATAACAATCCGGGACCCCACGGGTATACCCCGAGGGACCTAGAGCGGAGCTGGTCGCTCGCTCTACCACTTGAAAAGGACGTCCTGCGAGACGCCTTGCAGTTTGAACCCATCTCTGATTGGGCTCGGAGCCAGTTTAAGCAGTTCTCGGAACTAGCTGCTGCGGTCCGAGAGCACTGGACGCGGTCTTCAGAAGCGCGGGCGAAACTTGCAAATCGCCATAGGCGCACTGTGGACCTTAAGCCAGGCGACCGAGTGGTCTGGAACGCTCCGAGGGCCCGTTCAGAGGGGGCGGGGCGTGTGCCTTGGAAACCGGGTCTGACCGGCCCCTGGCGCGTGTTGGAAGTCAAGGGCCACAGGCTCACCTTGGAGCCCGTGTCGATGGAGTCGGGGGGTACTTCTTCCGCCCGGCGCGGCCCGATGGAGGCGCACGCAGAAGACTGCATTCTTGTTCCTGCGGATGCAGATGGCGCGGAATCCCGCGAGCCGGTCGTCTTTGAAGACGATGAAACCGGCGGGGACGGCTCGTCTCGCCCTAGCTTAGGGCAACAGGTTCAAGGCGACGCCAAGCAGGTGGAGTTCACGCTGACCAGGCGCGGGAGGGACTTCGTCCTCCGCCTTGGCGACCGCATTGCCTATCGGGGCGTAGGTGGAGGCCCTAAGGTGTGCAGGTTAGGACGGGTCACGCAGGTAGATGCTGCCCGTGCGCAGGTCGGCGTGCACCGCTATCTCCCCGACGCCAGCGGGGTTCGCGTCAAATGGCGGCTTGCATACATCGCCGAGGACGGGGCGCTCACGCTTTCAGAGGGGACTCGTCCGGCCCACGAAGCGGTTTCCGTCAGGGAGATCATTTCCAAGATCGACCTGAACCGCGACGGCGTGCTTGCTGCAGCCTCGGCCAGAAAGTTGGACAAGGGAGCGTATTCGTTGCAGGACAGGACGCTCGAGCGAGCGTCTCGCGCCGGCTCGAGTGTGCTCTCGATCCAAGAGGCCCTCGCGGACCTCTTGGTCGCGGAACCCCGTGTGTTGCAGCCTAGGGCTTCCCCAGAGTCGGGTGCTGTCGAGAGTTGGTTCCGGCGGTATTTCCTTGGAGGGGTTGCCGATGTCTTAGAGGTTGCTTGGGGTGACGCGGTCGTTTCCGACGCGGCTAGGAGGCACGGGTACAGGGTTGTTCCCGCTTTTGTGCAAGGCAAGCAGACCTACGGGATCACCTGGAACCTGGCCGCAGAAGAGCACTTAGAGGCCATTAGCGGCGCTGTTTTGCGCACAGAGCCGAAGGTGCTCGTGATTGGGCTTGAGGGCAAGAATGTGCCCCGGGCTTTCCTCCAGCTAGTCGTCCGGTGTGCGCAGGAACGCACGCGCGCGGGCGCCCACGTCGCGCTGCGTTTGCAGGCGCAAAAAGGCGAGTGGGAACCCTGGCGGCTAGAGGAGTGGGGCGCCTTGTTTGGGACGCTCGCAGAGCCACGCTGGCCTTGGGCTTTCGTGCGGGCTGACATGTGCCAGTTCGCGCGGGCCAGTGGCCGCGGCAACCTCGTTGAGAGCGGGGCCCTGTGGCTCGCCGATTTCAGCTTAGAATCGGTAGGTTTGAGGTGTAGTAGGCCGGATGCGTTAGGCGCAGTGCAGCACAAGCACGTTGAGCGCGCGCAAGCCGACTACAACCTCATAGGGGCGGCTTTCTGCGCATCGCTCCAGGACCTTGGTCTGAGGGGCGCAGAAGAGCTGTGCACCGCTGCAGTTGAGAGCTTTCCAGCCACTGCGGGTGCAGAAAGCGCCGCGGCTGCGCCACAGCCCTCTCCAGTCGTTCCCCTCCCGGACGTGCGCTCGGGCGAGGACCTCACGCCAGCAGAGCGTGCGGAGCTGGATAAGGAGGTGGATAAGTACGCCGCTGAAAAGGAAGCGTTTTGGCGGACCAAGGCGGACGCCAAGGACTGGGATTCCGTCCGGGCTGACCTTGAGGTCTATGCTCTTGCGGGCGAGAAGGTCGCGGAGGATCCTAGGCGCACCGAGGCCTATAGAGACCTCGTATGGTCGGGTTTGAAGATCGAGCCTGGACCAACCAGACCCGGGCTGACCGATGCTGATATCGCAGCCGTCAGGGAGGTCATACGGCGAAAGGCCGCTGGGTTCTGGGTGGAGGACACCACCAGGACCACGGTCAGGAAGTTCGCCCATGACTGCATCCCCACCGGGCCGCCGGTCTCGTCCCAACCTCACAGTCTGAGGGGCGAGTCCGCGCAATGGGTCGACGACAAGCTTGAAGAAGAATGCAAGCGGGGTCAGTTGATCCGCGGCAGCTCGGCTTGGGGATCTGCGCCGTTTCCGACCAAGGAAATGCCCAGCTACAAGCGGCATAGGAAGCGACGCTTGGTGGTTGACTACCGCCGTGTGAATGCCCGAATTAAGCGCTCCACGTACTATTGTCGGCGGGGCAGCGATGTGCTCGCCGCCGCAGTAGGTTCGGTTTGGTATACCTTCGTGGATGCGGTTAGTGGGTTTAATCAGATTAGGAACACCAAGCGTGCTCGCGAGGTGTTGGCCATTGTGGCAAGATCAGGGAAATATCTCCCTGTCGGCCTCACCTTTGGCCCGATTAACGGCCCGGATGATTTCAACTTTGTGGTTGATAGGGCCTATGCCCCCGGCAGAGGTAGGCGCCTTAAGTATACCAAGGAGTGGATAGCCTACGTGGATGATCTTACTGTTAGGACGGGTAGGGTCATTGATGGGCAGTTTTTCACTGATGCCCAAGCCGAGGGGGCGGTGCGCGAAGCGTGCGCCAAGGGGGCAGTCGCGGCTCCGCAGAGCGCGTCGTCTGCTCTTGAAGCCTTAGGCGTTCGCGGTGCGCACAACTCCAAGCGCGCGAACCATGACGCGGCGCGCTCGGACCAGAATCACCCCACGCGCGTTCTGATGCTCAGGATGTTGGGGCTGTTAGGGTGTTTCTGTGTTCAGGGCGGGTGTTTTTGGGGCGGGCCGTTTCCCAGGTCGCCGGTCTGCGGGCAGAAGGATTTTTCGTCGTTCGTCGCGTGCAGCTTCGTTCGTTTGTCCCGTAGCCAGTGTCTTGCAAGCAGGCCTAGAGGTTCGGTCCAAGGTCGAAGCAGAAGCCGTAGAAGCCTCAAAGCCCTGACCTTAAGCAAACTCCCCAAACCCCCGCCGCAGCGGTTCAAGTGTGTTGTAGAGCCTAGGGTAGGTAGTGCCTCCCCGCGTTCGTGCCTGTGCACTGCGCCCCGCTGCGGGTCGCGACCAGACCGCGCGGGAGCGACCAAACGGTCCCCCGGACCTTCGTGGTCAACCACAAGGCCCCGCTGCGGGCCGTGCCCTGGCCGCGCGGGAGCGGCTGCCTACCACTACTGCACACCGGCCCCTTGCAGCGGGCCGTGTCCTGGCCGCTCAAGGGCGCGTCAGGTTTTCCTCGCCCGTCGGAGGTCCAGCAAAGCCGCGGGCCTCAGTGCCGCGATGGGTGGAGGAGGATCGAAGGGCAGGGGCAAGAGCAAGAGCCCAGGCCCTAAGGGCCGAAAGGGAACGCCCTCGATCGACGACGTGCAGCGCCTGCTAGTCCGATGCATGCGGCACGGCGAAGGTGGCTGCAGAGGCCGGTTCGGTCCGGGCGGCCTCTACCCGGTTGATGAGTTGATCGAACAACTCGGCATCACCATCAACCAGTACAACCAGGCGGTCGCGCACGACGCCAACCAGCGGAAACCGAGGTTGGATACCTCGCACGCTGGTTTCCTTCGTGCCTTCCAAGGCCACTCTGCCGATTGCGGCCATCCGATGGGGTTCATGATGGAGGGCCTAAGTGAGACGGCCATCGACGACCTCATACATCAGTATGGCCCGGCCATGTGGCACGGCACGGACCTGCATGTCGTGCCAAGCCTGATTCAGAACGGCTTGATCCCCGGCGGCGGGCCGGGAGGCCGCCTCGGAGTGCACTACGTCCTAGGACACTGCCCCACGCAGTGGGAGGACGGAAGGCGCGGGTTCCGCCGCGGATCGACTTGCATAGTCGAAGTCCCACTGGTGGTCCTGCAGGACGCCGGAGTGCCCATCTATGCTGGAGCGGATGGGGTGGCCCTCACTGGCCAGATTAGAGCCACCGGCATTTCCCGCATCTGGGCACTCCCCAAGGGCTCGCCTGTCTACTCAGTCTTGATAGCTGAGTTGGAAGTGGATCGGTTGGTCCAGCGTGTCGACCTAAAGAGTTTAGGCGACACCAGTGCGGGCCCACACCCGCCATTGGGGCGAGGACCGAAACTGGGCACGGTCCAAGCGTCCCAAGCTGCTGCGGCCAGCAGTGGCGCGGCGAGCTCCTCGACGGTTGTGCTGGCCCCTGCGGGCCGTGTCATGGCCGCGGGGGCCGCCCAACCTGTTACCCCTCCGAAGGCCGCGCCTAAGGCCAAAGGGCGTCCCTCAGGGACTCCTAGGACTTCGATCGTTCCAGCGAAGCCCAAGGTGTACCCTAGGCGCAACATCCCTGCCCCCAATGTCCTCGAGGCCGAAGACTCGCTCGAGGAAGAGGCAGCCCAGGAGGCTGCAGGTGTCGAGGAAGATAGTTCCAGCTCGGATCTTCCCGACACGCGGGCGCCTCCAGCCGCGGTCAAGGTGAAGGAGGACGAGGAGCCCGCTAGTGGGGCCCAGGCCGAGAGCACAGAGGAAGGAGTCCTCGTGCTCGGCCAGTCAGTGGTCACCAGCGCGAAGGAGTACCTCGCGCGGTCCGAAGCTCTTCTGAGAGCGCAGAAGCTCCAGTCGAAAATACTGGAGGTTGCGGGAACTGCGATGGTGAAGCTGGAGAAGATCACCAAGCGTGAGGAGTCCCTCAAAACACTGCGCCGAGAGGGAGAGAGTCGGGCGGCCGGGGAAGGCGCCGACGGGGAAGAGGTGTCTGACGATGGTCAGGACGCCCCCGGGGTTGCGCCTCTCTTCCGCCCAACCTGGGGATCAGCCCCTCCGCACCTCTTGACCCTTTTCGTCAGGACTGGCGGGGACGGCTGTTCCGCCGAGGAAAGGACGGTGGGTATGGGGAGGTGCCCATGCTCCGAGTGATTAGGTACCACAAAGCCAACGGGTACGATCACTCGAGGGTCCCGCTCCTGAAGCGAGGGGACCGAATCCAGCTTGAGGATGGATCGCACCACATTTATGGTGGTAGCCATCCGCCGGGATGACCCCGAGCTGGACCCCCCTCCAGGGAGCAGCAGTGGAGGGTCCACGCCCAAGAGCGAGCCCAAAGAGGAGGCCGAGCCGAGACCTCCGCGGGAGGCCGCTCCGCGCGGGCGGGCCCTCGAGCCGCCGAAGGGCGACGTCCAGCGACGCCTGGCCGAGCGTCGCTCCAAGCGAGATTACTCGCCGGACCTGGTGACGCCTCTTGACGATCTCCATGCCAAGGAGATCGACTCCTTCTTCGCGGGCGACCCAGCCGCGCCTTGACGTCATTTTGATGCGCGCCGAGGTTCGCACTGAGTCCCACCTCAAAGTTGGCCGGGAGGAGGAAGAGCCCCTGGTCAAGGAGGAACAGGAGGAGGAAACGGAGGTTGTCAAAGACGAGGAGGTCTCGGTTGAGATGGAAGAGGGCACCGCGGATGAGGCGGACGAAGTCGCCCTCCCAGCCAACCGAGCCTACGTCGAAGGCCGCTTTTACCCCTACGGCAGCTGGCGGTGCTTCTTCTGCGAAGCCATTAACCCGGTCACCGAGGACCAGTGCCTCACCACGCACGCGGGCGGCCCGAACGCGGGCGCCCCGTGCGACGGCCGATGGATCAATGGGATCGACATCGGGTGGTGGGAGGTGGATCCCCAAACCGCGCCGGAGCAATGGCGGCGGAGGTTTTCTGCCGAAGAGCTTGAAGAACAGCAAGCGCGGGCAGATGCCGCGAGGCTCCTCAGTGATGAGGAACTCGCTGAAGCCCTCCAGGCGGCCGAGGAGGCGCAGGCGGCCGAGCGCGCCAAGAAGCGGGAGCGGCGCCAGGCGGAGAAGGCGGAGCGCGATGATCACATCAGTGAGGCGCTCCGCATAGCAGGGTGGCAGTGCCCTAACTGCTATGAATGGAACCTTTCATTCAGGCAGCTGTGCTTTCGGTGCAGCACGCCTCTCCGCTTGGCAGAGGTCGTTTCCCGCGGGATCCCTGATCCGCGGCGCGGCGAAGAGAGGGACTCGGGCTCCGAGAGCAGCCAGGACGAGCTGGAGTACGAGATCCTTCTGGCCAACTGCGCGATGGACCAGGAAACCATCCAGCCTCTTCTTAGAAGTAAACACAAGAAGAGGGGCGGCAAGAGACGTCGCGAAGAGGCGACGTACGGGAAGGGCCGCGACCCTTGGAGTGCTTGGGCAGACGCCCGTGGCAAGGGCCAGGGCAAGCCGAAAGGCAGAGGCAAGTCCGATGCCAAGGGCAAGCCCAAGGGGAGGGGCAAGTACGCCTGGGGCGCTTTCGCCGCGGGCATTGTTGCCGCGCTCCAACCCCGCCCAAGCACAAGCTGGGTCCCAGCTTTCCCGTGCGGGTCGGCCCGGCCGCCGCCAAGTGTTCCGCTTCCGCCGCGGACCCCCTTTTTCCTGGGTCGCGGGCTCCTCAATCGGTTGATGCACGCCCTCAACGGGAACATCAACGGCTGGTGGGGCCTGGCGGCTGCAGCGTCGGCGCCGATTGCCTTGCAGTTGCACCGCGGGGTTGTGCATGTTGTCGAGGACTCCATGCACGCGGTTGCAACGGTTTCGGCCGACGTTGTCGAGGAAATCGGCCATGGGGCCAGGCGGACCGTGTGGGTCGCCGGAACAGCCATCACTCTGGTAGTAGTGATTTTGTGCGGCGCTGTTCTGTGGTACGTGAGTCGTGCCGTTGCCAATCGGATTGCGCATATGCGACATGGCAACACCGCGGCCCCTGAGGCGCGGCTGTCTCAGCTCCTTGGCTCTGAAGCGACGTTTGAGGTCGTGAGCTCCAAGAAAGGGGTGACCCATAAGGTTTGGGTGCACCTCAAGGAGGAGACAGCTGCCTGTGGCTGTCGTGCTTACCTGGCAGAAGGACGCTGCGGGCATTGCGATGCCGCAATGGACACCGCTCGTTCCTTAGGGTTTTTGCACGCGGCCCAGCGAGGCGCGGGTCCTGCGCTCACAGACTCCATTCGGAGTACCGCCTCCGAAACCCTGGCTAAGGGTAAGGTTGTGTTGGGTTTGGGAAACAGTGAAGGATGTTTCTCCCAACTGGCGGCCAAGAGCCGCGGGCTCTCCTGCTTTCAGGGGCTCGCGGGTCGTGACCTGGCCGCGGCCCCAGCAGATGGAGCGAGCGCGGCCCACGCACAGTCCGGCTCCGTGCAACGTGCCGCCACTGCCATTGTGGCGCGTACGCCAGGCCGGCGGAACAAGGGCCCAGCCCCCGCTAGGAGTTCTCCAGTCAAAGAAGCGGAATTCCTTGCGGGCGGGCCATACGTTCAGGCCGCCCAGACGCTGCTTGGGTCTGGAGCAGCAGAGGATGTGATCTACATCCGGGCTTACAGCTTAGATTGCCCATCCTGCATCGAGGCAATCGAAGCGTCGCTTGGCAAGGGCGCAAGCGTTCGGATTGTCGCCGACATGGGACAATGCCACCGCACCAAGCTTCAGTGCCAAGCGTTGAAACGCTTGGGGGCCGCAGGTGCCGAGGTGAAGGTGGGTTGTGGCACATCCGTGCGCGACGCCTATGCTCGCGACGGCCGCGGGGCTAAGGTAGGCACCGGGATTCAAGGGCTGCACCATGCCAAAGCCCTTTGCCTACTGCGGCCTGATGGCGCGGTGGTGCTGATTGGGAGCCTCAATTTTACCACAAGCAGCAAGGCCAATGCGGAGGCAGGGCTTAAGCTTGAGGTCCCCAAGACGCACTCAGTCGTGCAGTCCTACATCGAGGATTTCCAGAGGGTGTCGGCTGAGGCATTCTCCCTCGATGAGGCGGCCGCAAAGCGCCCTCAGTTGGAGCGAGCCAGTAGCTCCAACGTTGCTGGCAACGTCACTCGTGCCCCCAACACTGCTCCACAGGGTATCGAGTAGGCTGCGGCCAGTCGGCGCGGCGTGGAAGGGGCTTCCACGCGATTTCTCAGGCATCACAGCGCGGCACGCTGTCGAGCCTCTTTTGGTTGTGTTTTGCTTGCGGGCGAAGAGCCGCGGCAGGGGTTTTCCCTGCCCATTTTGCCTACCCGCACTTTTCTTCCCAGCCCGTTGCGGCTGCTGCGGACCGTGTCCTGGTCGCGGCAGTGCGCTCGCCGAAGCGCGTGCGAGCTGCACTGCCTGCGGCACAAGCAATGTGCGCGGCTCTCGCTGAGTCCGGTAGCCCGTAGGGTAGTTCTGGATAGGTGAGTAGCCGTAGCCGTAGCTTAGGGCCGGTAGTGTGTACAGTGTACCATTTGTACCATAGCTTTGCACTAGCAGCATAAAGACCTGCCCAGTACTCTGGAGCCTCGCCTGCCTGCATAAAGGTGAGCGCTCGCGACTTGGGGTGGTTTAGGGTCGTTGAGGGCTGCTGTCGTCGTGCGTCCGTTTGGTAGTGCAGGCTGCCGCCCAAGCCGCATGCCAATGCTCATGATGTGCGGGCTCTACCAGAGTCGCACGCGACACCCTCGCCCTACCCCATTTGCCGCGTTGCTGAAGTGCTTGGCGCACTATGAGCTCTTGGTGAGCCGGAAGCCTCGGCTGAGGGGCGAATGTGAGCAGGTCAAAACATGCATGGAGTGCTTGCTTAGTGCTAGTGCAGCTTGTAGTTTTCCCTTGCATGTGTAGTTTTGCAATTCGTAACAATGCCAATGTTTTGGCTCAAGTACCGAGCTTGTGCCTTTGAGCACGGTAGTTTCGTACAGTAGCTCTTAGGTTGCTGTGCGGTCCGACCGGACGCACTCAGGCGTAGCTGCACAAGTGCTTGAACTCGCGAAGTCGTAAAACAGCGTGACCGGGCTGCGATTGCATTGGCTTAGTGCAAGTCCAGTGCTGGTCGACTTCACAATTCTATGTATATCATATGTATATCATATGTATGCGATATGTATGTTATATGTATATTATATGTGTGTCATATGTCTATTATATGTATATTATATGTCTATTATATGTCTATTATATGTCTATTATATGTGTATTATCTGCACAATGTATACATATATATATATATATGCACCCCCCCCCCCCCCCCCTCATGGATCCATGGTTTTGTGGCCCTTCTAGCGTCAGGATGTACATACCAAACTGATTGCCGGGCAACCTCGCATATATCCTACAGAGGAGAGCCCCTAGAAGAGCCCCTAAAAATCTTATAGAAACTCGCCCTATTCCCTATTCAAATCCTTAAAAGCCAACCCTATTCCCAAATTTCTTTTCGCTACATCCCAAAGAGCAGGATCCCTATATCTTACTGTCTTACTCCTTGAATTTTACTCCCAAAACTTATTCCCTAAACCATAACAAGACGGTCCCTAAACCCAAAGTCCTTTTCGTTTTAAGTCCTATAGAGTGGGATCCTTAAATCTTGTTCCCTAAATCTTATTCAGCCCGAAGTCCTATTCCCTAAGCCTCAAAAAATGGTCTTTGAAGCCTACAGAGGAGAGCCCCTAAAAGAGCTTCTAAATCCTATCGAATCTTAATCCTAAATCTTTTTCCCTTATAATACTATTTCCTTAAGCGTATTCCCTAAGCCCTGGAGCGGGACGTCCTTGAATCCGAAACCCTTTTCGCCAAGTCCTAAAGAGCTGGGCCCCTAAATCTTAAAATTTCAAAAGACTGCTCAGCAACAGCTGTTTAAATCTTGTTCCCTAAATCGTATTGCCGTACTCTTATTCCCCAAATCCTATTGCGTAAACCATGAGGTGGGTGGCTCTCACCTCTCACTATATTCCAACAGGCCCTAAAGCGGGAGGATCCCAAATCTTAGTCCCTAAATCTCTAATCTTAAAGAGGAGCGTTGTAGTGCACCCCCACGAGGCGTAGACCTTGTTATTCGCCAGTCCCTAAACTAATAGGTGATCCCGCTCTTTAGAATGTAGTGACATCTATTTAAGGAACGAAAACCTTCCCTTATTCCCAAAGGCTAGTCAAGGTGTAAATGCCTAAGCCTTAAACCCTTAATGTTTAAACTTTATGGCCTTAGGTTTAAATGCTTCAATCTGAAACCCTAAACCTTTAGCCCTTACCCCCCTCAACCGTAAGGCTTTAAGGTTAAGGGTGTAGGTTAATTGCAGGCTTAAGTTTACATGCCTAAATCTTAAACCCTAAACCTTTAAACCTTCACCATAGGATTTTAAAGGATAAGGAGTTAAGTTTAATTGCTTAACCTTGAAACCCTATGTATGAGGTTTCAAGGTTTAGGGTTTAAGAAAGGTTTAAGCCTAAACCCTAGAGGCTCTAAGGCTCGGGGATTAAGCCTTAAACCCTCTCGAGTTTCGGGCCTTCTCTTCCAAACCTTACTCTCTTAATCGGTAAGGTTTTAAAGACAAGCCTTGAACAAGCCCTTAAAAAACCAACCAGAGAGCGCAGCGGAGCGGAGCGGAGAGGAGGGGGAGGGAGGGGAGTGTTCAAACTTCTTCGTGTGGGTGTTATTTCACAAGACGCTCATTCCAAAATCAATTTTCTTAATATTACTATTTCAGGATGAACCCTTTAGAAATTTTTAAGCATTCTGAAAAATTCTTAGAGAAAATACTGAAGATTGAAGATTTCTGGGAGACTCTTGTGGAAAACCTTTTCCAATTTGAAACTTTTGGGCACGAAAACCGAAGATTGAAGAATTGAAGACCCCTAGGAAAAGTTTTCGCAGGATCTTCGATTTGGGGACCCGAAAAACAAAACTTCTAAATTTCAAAAGTTTCAAATTTGAATTTTTTGGGCCCTAGAACCGAAGATTGAAGAAGGAAAAGTTCAGTTTAAGGATGAGGAAATGTCAAATCTGAATGTTTTTTGAATTTTGAAATTTTTCGGGTACCCAAATCGAAGATCCTGGGAAAACTTTCCGTAGGGATCTTCAATTCTTCAATCTTCGGTTGTAGGGCCCCAAAATTTCAAATTTGAATCAAATTTTTGGGGATCATCAATTCTTCAATCTTCGGTTTTAGGGCCCATAAATCTCAAATTTGAATTAGAGGACAAACATTGGGACCTCACGAGAAGCCCTAAACCCTGCCGGCCCTAGACGAAATCGTCCTGCTGAGCTCGATACCTGACAGAAAAAGGAAAAAAGAAGAACAAGTATGGATCCATGGGGCGGGGGGGTACCATATCCATATTTATATATGTATATATATATATATGGTCGCTCCCCCCCCAATGGACAAACCTCTAACCTCAATGGACCCACATCGACATGTCCAAGGTTCTCGAGACACTGTGCCCTGCCATGCTTTCCCTGTCCACTTCTTTGTGCTTTTTGTGCTTCCTGTGCATTTGTTGTGCTCTTTTTCGTGCTTTTTTTGTGCTTTGTGTGTTCTTTTGTGCTTTGTTCTGTTCTTTTTGCACGTTTTGCACTTGTTGCAGTTTTTTGCACTTTTTGCACTTTTTTGCACTTGTTGCACTTTTTTGCACTTTTTGCACTTTTTGGTGCTTTTTTTCTAATTGCGCAATAGTTTGGCAAATATTTGTCCTCTTGAATGTGCTTTTCCAATCCAAAAAATCCAAAGATCCAAAAATCCAAAGTTCTCCGGACAATCTCCCGGGAACTTTGGATTTTTGGAGTTTTGGACTTTTGGATTTTTGGATTTTTTGGATTGGAAAAGCACATTCAAGAGGACACATATTTGCAAAAACATTGCGAAATTAAAAAAAGCACAAAAAAGTGCAAAAAGCACCAAAAAGTGCAAAAAGTGCAAAAAGTGCAAAAAAAGTGTGCAAAAATGCAAACAAGTGCAAAAAGTGCGGAAAAACGCAAAATGTGCAAAAAGTGCAAAAAGTGCAAAAAGTGCAAAAAGTGCAAAAAGTGCAAAAAGTGCAAAAAATCACGAAAAAGCACGAAAAGGCACAAAAAACAAAAAAAAACACAAAACACAAAACCCAAAAATCCAAAAGTCCAAAAGTCCAAAAATCCAAAAATCCAAAAGCCCAAAATTTCCTGGGAGATTGTCCGGTGAACTTTGGGTTTTTGGATTTTGGGATTTTTGGACTTTTGGACTTTTGGACTTCTTTTCCATTTCGTGGTTGGTCCATTGGGACAGTTCACTAGCCCTGTATTGGACACCAGCCCTGTTACTGTCTTGAATTCTTCTGCTCAACCTCTTGTTGGCTTTTCGAGTAGGATATTTTCAAAACCTTATTGGCTTCTTGAACAGGCTACTTAGATTTTATTGATACAGTTTTCAATCGAGTAGTTAAGACGTTAATGCGATTCGAGCAGGCTTTGATGCAATATTAAGAGCTTGAATTAAAAGATCAGAAGAACTAAATCCCAGAATGGTTCTTATTGAAAAAAGGATATTTCAGCTCTTTCAAATGCAGAAAATTCGATATTTGCACATATAGGCATTCTCTGTTAAAGCCTCCTTGGCAAAGGCCTGTGCATAACCCATGTACGTGCTTTTCTCAGTGATTTGAATAGGCAAGACTTTTACCTGGTCCTCATATACAGAAACATCATATTCAAAATCTTATTGAATATGCTATTTAGTTGTGCGATGAATGTAGTGTTCACGTTTCGAGTAGGTAGGACGCATTTGAAATTCTGATAAGGGTACATTTGAATGGTCGCCCTCCTTTCATTCAAAAAAAAGGAGAACGAATATGAGCCAACCTCGAATGTGAAAAATCATGAAAATCATCAAAAATCCAAAAATCCAAAAAACCAAAAATCCAAAAATTCAAAACTCAAAAAATCCAAAAATCCAAAGTTTCCTGGGAGATTGTCCGGAGAACTTTGGATTTTTGGACTTTTGGATTTCTATGCATAAGACAAGCATAGAAAGAAGCACAGTATATAAAAACAATGCAAAAAAAACCAAAAAAAAAAGTGCAAAAGTGCGAAAAGCAAAAAAAAGTGTAAAAAGCCAAAAAAGTGCAAAAGTGCAAAAAAGCAAAAACAAGTGCAAAAGTGCAACAAATGCCAGAAAAGTGCAACAATGCACAAAAGGCACAAAAAGCACAAGAAATAAGGCAAAACGCGCAAGAAAACACAAAGCACTACAAAAACAACTAGTTTTTCCTGTCCTTTTCATTTCGCGGTTGGTCCATTGGGGGGTGGGGAGGGGGGGGGGGGGGAGCTATGGTTGCCTAAATATATATGTATAGTCACCCCCCCCCCCCCCCCCCCCGCCCCCTCCCCCCCCTGATCCACACCTATGGTTTTGCTGTCTTCGTCTTTGTCTGAATTTCTGTTTGTTCCTCGGAAAATGCAGCTAAACTGTAAGATAATACAAAGGCTATGTTATATTATCCATTATTATCCAATATAAAAGCAGCAGTTGTTTAATGTGCATTTTGCTTCTTAAACGTGTGTCTTACGGCTCTTTAGAAGGGCATGCTTAGAATTTTTAAACGTTTAAGGGTGTTTAACATTTAGATGATTTGAGAAGGCACCGGGACTTCCCTAGACCATTCAACTTTTAAAAGCCCTTAATACCCTTAATGTTTTTTGAACGGGCAGCCCTTTTGAAATTTTCATGGGCTTTCAGGTCTTCAAAGCCATTCAAGTTTTTGAGGAGTTATCGGATTTGAAAAGGCTTTAAAACCCTTAAACACCTGAAAACTATTATCCCTTAAAATTCTAGCATACCTTAAAACCTTAAAAGCGCAGCCGTTTAAAATTCTGAGGAATGTACGGAATTTTGAAAATCCTAAAACCCTTACTTAAACTTTACAAGGACAGCCATTTACATGTGTAAGAATTTCAGGATGTTAAGGATTTGTAAACATTCACAGGGTCTGGGGAAGGCACCGGGGCCCCCCCAGACCATTGACAACTGTAAAAATCCTTAAAGCCCTAAAAGGGCAGCCATTTAAAATGTTTAAGGGTTTTAAGGTGTCGAAAGGCTTTCAAACCCTTAGAAAACGTGAGAATGTTTAAACTGCAGCCGTGAAAATTGTTAAGATTTTTAAGATTTTAAGGATTCTTAAAAGTTTAAATGGCCTGGGGAAGCCCCAGTGCCTTCCCCAGACCATTTAAATTTGAACAAAATTCTTGAAAAATGGTCTGGGGAATCCCGAAACCCTTAACACTAAACCCTAAACACTAAGTAAGCACCAGACCCTAAACACAAACCCTAAGAACTTAACCCTGAGCCCTTAGCACAAAACCCCAAACACTAAACACGAAACCCTAAACACTTAAGCACTGAACCCTAAACACCTAACTACTACACCCAAAAAAACTCAACCCAAAACATTACATGCTAAACCCTACACACAAAACCCTGAACACTAAATCCTAAACCCTGAACAGTAAACCCCAAACCCTGAACAACAAACCCGGAAACTCAAACCCTACTAAATCTAAACCTGAAACCAAAAACCCGTCGGGGTTTCAGATGCTTACTGTTTGGATTTTGGAGATTAGGTTTTATTTGGTTTAGCGTTTAGCCAAGTCGCTTGACCCTAAACCCGAAACCCAAACACAAACATTAAACCCTGAAACCTAAACACTAAACCCTAAGCACTAAACCCTAAACCAGAAACAACAAAGCCTGAACCCTGAACCCGAAACCCTGAACACTAAACCCTAATCCCAAACCAAAAAAACCATGGGGGTTTCAGTGCCTTAGGTGGTTTTAGAACTTATGCATTATAAGGTTTAGGGAAAAAGGACATTATCCAAGCCGCTTAACCCTAAACATCCCACTCTCCCTAAGAAGTAAACCATAAAACATATAAAGAAAAAAAAACTAGACCCTAAACACTGAACCCTAAAAACTAAACCCTACAAACCCTAAACCCTAAACAATAAACACTAAACAGCAATCCCTAAACGTGCATAGGGAGAACATGGGCCCCGCATTCCAGACCTCAGATTTCCAGAGTGAATCTGGAGTACGGGACCCCAGACTCCAGATCGGACTCCAGATTCTGGAGGCCAGGGCGCCGGTATATACTCCAGATTTTTTCTGGAAATCTGGAGTCTGGGGTACTCCAGATTTATTCTGGAGTCTGGATACTCCAGTTTCATGCTGGAAGTCTGGAGTCCGGGGCACGATACTCCAGATTTCGTCTGGAAATCTGGAGTCTGGAGTTCTGGGACCCCGCACCCCTCCGCCAACCCCACATCCACAGCCTTCCCGAGGCCAGGTGTGTGGATCAGGGGGGGGGGGGGGAGGTGAGCGACATGTATTTTAAATGTCTGTATAATATATGTGTATTGTATGTAAATCATGCGTACACTATATGTTTGTTTTGTGTATATGAAATGTATATAAAATGTGTGTTTATAATTATGTATATGTATATTACGTGCATATACGCAATATACGTATTGATGTATATTATATATATGTATGTAATGTGTACATATGTATATATATGTACATTGTGCACAATACTTGCATGTCCGTTCTTTCACATATTCGTATATGCATATGTATTAATTACTGTGTATATGTGTGCATGTACGTAGCTACACTTTTCATATAATATATATATATATATATGTATATATGTATATATGTATATATGTATATACACATGTACATACATATATAGATATGCATATATATATATGCATATATATATATGTGTGTGTGTGTGTGCGTGTGAAATATTGTATATATAGAGAGAGAGGGAATATATATATATATATATATATATGTATACATGCGGTCGGTGCATGCTTAAGCAAGGGCTGCACGGAGGAAACTCGTGACCCAACTGTTTGGGGTGGTCTGGGTTCAAGGTTAAGTGTAGGGGTAGTAGGTCTTGGGGTTGCGATGCTAGCAATGAGTATTGCAAAGCCTGGATGTTGAATCAAGGAGTTTGAGGTTTTTGGCAGTCCAAGGCCTCGCCAAGCATTTGGCGGCGACGCTCCTGGCATGAATTCGAGCTGAAATAGCCAAAGTGCCCAGGCCAACCACTTCGACACCTGCAAAGCCTTCTTCACCTGGGCTTCCAAACCTCCGATGTTCCTGCCAGGATCTCACGCCTCCATTATGTTCACCTGAACCGTTGCTTTGCCCGAGGCTGTGGCTGCAGCGATGCTGCCAGCTCTGCCTCGACACCACGGATGTGCTCCGTCAGGGATCGGTGCCTCTCCTGTCAGCATGCCGAGGGCCTAACCGGCCTAACCTCACAGTATTTCATAGCGTTCATTTCTCCAACTCGGCTTGCAAACATCATGTCAGCTGCTCTCCAGCCATTGGAAGAAAGCCGTGTTGGAACCGAATGCTATGGCACTGTGGCTTGCCAAGCTTCTGCGTCTGATGTCAGATGAATCAGGCCTGAAATCTTTCCGCTGAGCCTCCAGCCTCGACCATCCTCGACCCTCAAACCGCCGAACACAAAGCAACACACCATCCGAAGTGATAACACGGATCCATGGGTGTGGTCTGGCTAGTCCCATCCCGAGATTGGCATCCCAGATTCCAAAGCGCCATGTACAAAGAGCAAGGTAGGGAAGCGCCTCCTGTACATTCAGGCGTTTCTCGGGTGCAAAACCTCCAAGTCGCGTGTGTCAGCCCATCCACCCAGGTGTTGAGGTCCCGCCTGTATGATTGAGCGTCGAGTAGATGTTCCCTTATCACGGATCCGTGGGATCTGGGGAGCCGATGAGAAGCTTGTGGCCGATTGAGAGGCCCAAACATTTCCAGCACTGATGCGCTTGGGGATCCTGTAAAGATTCCCCATTCATGGGTAGTGGCGTTGCTTGACCTTGTAATGGAACCAAAGCACGTTAGAATTGATGGGGTCCCCCAATCTGCCCAAGGCACGAGCAATTTGATGGTGTGTGATCCTTCACTTGTCAGGTGCTTGTCCCGTGACAAAAGGGCCTGTTGCATTACCAAGCCACCTGTTGGTCTTGCCAGAAGCGTCTTCTGTCGGCTAGGCAGAACTTCGAATGGCAGGAGTAACATGACCCTGGCTGTGGCCAGCATTTGACTTCACCAACAAGGTCCAAACAACCCAAGGAAACTCTGCACGGGGTCTTCTGAGGAGGATAGCGGCCGCTCGTCCCCCCTGACAGTTGCGCGCTCGCCATACAATACGTGCTCACCGGGTCAAAACCCCCGTTTTGAGTTTTGAGGCGTGAGAAGGGTTCGCAGCATTCATGTCCGAGGGGATGCAAAAGCGCCGGGCTTGCACAACTACGGCTCGATGCGCGCCACTCGCGAAAGCTTTGGAACGCTGTCGGAAGTTTTTGAACACGAAACGCACGATGTCCGCTAAACTCCTGGACCCCTGGAACCCCAACTCCTAAAACGGGAGCCCTTCTGCGATGCGTTCGGGAACTAAGTGGCTGTTAGGCACGGCTGGTTCAGGGTTGTCGTGCTGTCCTGCAGGGAGGCGCCTAGGCTGCGCAGCTGCTGGGCATGCTCCGACAGCCCCCGTCGTTGCCGTTCTACCAGGCCGCCTGGGCAAAGAGAAACGTTTGGAAACGTGTGATGTGTGATGGGTGATGCTGCAATTGGAACCGGGAAGCGACGAGCTGCAATGAAGAATCAAATGGTGCTGCCTGACAAAATCTTGTAGATGTGGGTCTCGTGCTCTTCCCGGATGCAGTCGCGGCAGCACATGACATTGCAAGCCTCAATGGTCATGCGCTGCGCCACGGGCACGCAAGAAAAGTGGGCGATTGGGTGCCAGGAGAAAGTCAGGCTTCTGATTTCTTTGCAGGATCTTGTCGAAGACGAGTACATGACTGGCGTGCCTCGCAGAAGAACTCCAGCTCGCGGTGCGGATGGCTAGTGCCTATGTACGCGAGGAAGGCTAGAGGTGCTAGAAATCACAGGCTAGCGACAGGCCCCCCGCACATTGCAGCTCGGTGGAGGGAGTGCTCTTGCTGCTCTTGCAGGTCTTTGAGGGCCAGCATCTGGCAGAAAGCAGAATATGGCAGAACGCAGAAAGACACTCCACACCATATGGAACACAAAAGCACAACAAAAACACAACAAAAACACAACAAAAGCACAAGAACACAGCTCCCCTCCCTCTGCTTGCTGCGTCCACTCCTCGAGCGCCGTGAGCATGTGCGCGGCCGAGGCCTTGGACCGCCGGTGGTGCTCGGAGCACTCGGCACAGAGCCTGTGCCGCAAGCGATACTCGCAATATGTCTCCGAGATGAAAGGCAAAGAGAGAGAGAGAGAGAGAGAGGGAGAGAGGGAGAGAGGGAGAAAGAGACACGTTTGGCTCTCCTAGCAGTTATTCAAAGTTGTGCTGCAATGAGGACCTCGAATCTGACTCGACATTGTAAATTGCAACCCAGCCCATGCACGGCTGTCCTCACATCCAAGATCTGGAACGACGGCCGACTTCTACATGCGACTTTTCCGGGTTAGATGATGTTATCCACACCCCGAATCGATCCGTAGAAGAGATACCAGAAGGGGTTGCATGGTGGGACGGAAAGGCGAAGGCAATTGTCGAAGGCACTGGTTCTTTGCGTTGCTCTGGTGCCTGCGCACGCACTGGGCGCAGTACTGCACTGCTGGAAAAGCATCCACACACTCGTCGCAGGTGATGAGCCTTGGACAAGAACGGGAGGGACATGCGCAGTACACTTCAAGATAGGGAGCGTTCCCATGCTCATATAGTTTGTCCATTGGAGTCCATTGTTTGGCTGGGCTGCGGCTTGCCATGCTTGCCTCCCTCCACCTGCTTGACGGCTGCATAGTCCAGCGTCTGGTTTTCTGCAAAGTTGCAGAGGTACCTTCAGCAAAACAGAACAGAAAACTAGGAACGAAATCGACCGAAACAGCGCGCAATGTGGCAGTACATGTCTGGATCGTAATTCAGAAGCCAGGCGCTTGTGATAGTCCTGCTCCTTGATCCGGTGGCCACACACAGGACACAAGGCCTCCTGTCCTGGGAATCTCTCCTCTCCCCTCCTCTCTTCCCATGGACGTGCCATGCTGTAGGTCGGCTTGTAGGGCAAAGTTAGGCTTCTGAAGCCCCATGTGGGTCTATCTATGTCTCGCCCACGGCCTTTCTTCAGGATTTCTTCCAAGCACCGGCCACACGATGAGTGCAAGCAGTGCAGGACCTGCAAGAAGAGCCGCAGATCATGGCAAATCATGTGTGCCCCTTCGTCGCCTCTCATGCTCCCTGGCAGGCCTTGACTTCGTTTCGTCGGCCTTGACCCAACAGCGCCATGTAACTTTCTTCTGGTTTCTAGGCGAGTGCCAGCCTTGACTGAGGACCATGTCCTTGAAAGGCACCTTGCAGAAGACGCAGCAAGACGTCAGTGCCGTCTGCCCACCAAGCTCCTGTCAACAATGCTAAGCTCACGTTTCAAGTTGCTTGAGTTGCTTGAGTTGCTTAAGTCAGTGTGAGTAGTGTTCAACGAATCGGACTGGGACTGGCCTGTACACCTTGAAGTCCCTTGCACGAGGTGTGCGTTCCAAAGCCTTCAAACCGCCTGCTAGGTCTGCTTCTCTAATGTCAGCGACAAAAGCAAGGCACTTGGTCTCCGCCTCTGCCCCCCACATGCCCCTACGAACCTGAAGTACTTTATTGCAGGCAAGAAATGATAAGAAATGTATCCTGGTGCAGAAACCTGCCGAGCTCAGAGACGAACTCCGAGTGGTCGGAGGCGGCCTCCTCAGTGTACGTGAGCGAAGCGGTCGCAAGAAGCCCTCTGAGCCTCAGAGCAGCCTCATACAAGCCGCCCCTATGTAAAAGACCCCTCACCGTCCCTCACCACTGCGCTGACCTCCATGCACGGGCCCGCAGCGCTTTCGGACATGGCGGCCTGCCAAACGTCTACCTCCTGAAGCCTTCGGCAGATTCAATGGCAGATTCAATGGCAGGTGATGCTCTACTGACATCTCTAAGCCTAGACGAGGGCAATGTTCTCCGTCTCTCGGCGGTCTCCATGCACACCCACACACACAAGGCCGAAACATGTTTGAGGCATCACGTGTTGTGTCGGTGGTTTGAGCCATACGGCTGCAGCCCGCCATCTGATTCCTTCAGTCCCTGCTTCCTTCGGCTTCCGTTCTCTCTCACTTCACTTCGTAGCCGTTCTCGTGCAGCTTCTAGGCCTCCATCAGCGGCGGCTCACAAGGCCGACCTAGGGCGGTGACCTGTGCAAGGCACATTGAAGTGGAAGCACACCGAGATTTCTAGCACACTTGCGCAGTCACGATTTGCAAGCTATGCCGAAAGTTCACCATTCCCTCCTGCAAACTCGCTGCAGGCGACAGACCCAAACATCTTCCAATACAAACATGATGCAAGCCACTCTGTGTAGGACTCGTTGCACGCTTGATCCCGAGAAACCCTGGAGACACATATGGAAGGGCACAAGGACAGAAAGAGAAAAGAGAAAAGCAGCAGAAAGCAACTGGCTTCTCATTCAAAAAGCAAAGCCCAGCTGCCTCGCAGTCAAGACGGATGAGGAAGCGGAAGCCTGCCTCGCCCTCGTAGTCCTTATGCACTCGGCTTAAAATGCGCAGAGTTCCTCCCAAACACACAGGAAAGCTCGAGCTCGGGTTCTCGGCATTGCGGGTCCCAGGCCAACGTCCACACCAAAAGGGCCGGCTCGCTGGGTCCTTCTCGGCTTGTCAAGAGGTTAGATGAGGTTAGCATATGTTTAGTATATGTTTGCACTGGTTTAGTATATGTTTGCACTGGTTTGAGACTGAAGAACCTCTCGGTGAGGCCGCACTGGACTCGGACACAGCTCCACGGATCGAGCGGCCCTGGTCCGCGGTGCGCGCGCCTCAATTTGCTTTTCCAAAGAACGAGAAAAAAACAACAAATCCCAACCCAATATGCTCGAAAAAGCATTAATCTTCCGTTCATGTGGGTGAGCCACGCCGTAGGATCTAGCTGTGCTGAACAAGCAAAACGAACCTGTTGATCTGCTGCCTGACCTTGTCTTGCGTTGTGAGACAATGCCCACAGAAGCCAAGCGTTTCCGGGAAGTCTTTTTTTGACCCACCCCACTTTTGTCTGAACCCCCCCATCCCGACCGCCGATCTGCTTTAACTCCTCTCCCTCGTCTGTTCCCCCAACCGCTCTTTGTGACCCCCGTGAATCTGCATGGATATGCCATAGTCCAGTCGTGGGCAGTCTTGGGCGTCTTGCACATGCATCCTCGTCTTTACAGGCCAAGCTCGCGCAGGTAAACGACAAATAAAAGCAGGGCGCAGCCCCGCCTGCCCGCCCAGCCCCCCTCCCCCCCAATTTGCAAACACAATGCATGCATGATTGCATGATGGGATTCAAAAGCGTTGCGTCTATTATGCGGGCGTTTCCTTTGCAAAAGTCTTTGACAAAGGGGTATAGGGAAAGGGTCAACAACACAAAGTCTTCTTCATGGGCGGATGTTCTTTTCAAAGCCGGGTTCTGAAAGAGTACAAGGCAAGTCCTTTTCATGGGACATAATGTTTAAAACTGAGGGGCTTGACGAGGTGCAGCCCCCCCCCCCCTCCCCCGCCCCCATTCGCAAAGTCTTCTTCATGATATTCTTTCGGAGCCCAGGCAAAAGAAAGAACAGCGGTGTTGGGGAGGGGGGGGGGAGGATTCCTGTGATTTAAAACGCAAATCGCGGCACGATCTTCTTTGCAATGCAAGCTTGTGCGGCCTCAAAATATAACATAAAAGCGGTGTTTTTTTTGGGGGGGGGGATGTAGGGGGGGGGGGGGGGGTTGGAAAGGATTCATACATTGCAAGTGTGCTTCATGGCATGCTCTGCGGAACAAAGCAAGCCGGCAGGCACGGATTAAGAGAAAATGGAGCAACGCTAAGTGTGGGGGGGGGAGGGTAGCCCGATTGAAACGGAGAGGGGGGAAGGTCGAACAGAGGACGTGTGCTGAGCCTGCATCTCCCATTGCGGGGGCTAACGAAGATCAGGGGGATCAGAAACTGCGTTGCCGATGCGCTTTTTGTTCATGAGGGCACACCACCCTACTGTAGGCATTGCAATGCATTGCCGTTGGTGAAGACTTGGAAGTTGCACAGCAAGAGACTGTGGAGAGGCAATGAGGGGCACGGAAACATGGGCATGGCACACTTCCAGTCTTCGGCCACGAGGAGTTTGCATCGGCCGCCTCCCGTCTAGTGCTGGCAGGGGGGGCAGGGGGAACGGCAGGGGGAACGAACGATTACTGCTCCAACAACCTGTCTGCCGCGGAGCCTGGCAAGATTCAATCTGGGCGAAAATGCGGAAAACACGAACATGACAAGATGGGACGTGACTTCCAAGTCTGTGGTGGTTGCTTTCTTTGTGGTCATGTTCTGCCCTTCATTCGGACTATGTCTGTCTCATGCCTCATTATGATTTCAAAGTCTTTGGTCCTGCTGAATGTGCAAATGTGCTGGGGACTGCTGGGGTGTGGTGCGGTCAGGTGTGGTACTTGGTGGTCGTTTTTGTGCGTGTGTGAATGTATGTGAATGTGTGCGATCTGCTTGGGGTTGGGGGGGGCTTCCTGTGGCCTCCGGGCCCCCTTCAAGCACTCGGCGCCAGACAATGATGGGCGTCATTGGCCCTCGAGGTGTGGCTTGGGCATCCTCGGCTTCTGCCTGGGGCGCGAAAAATGCGAAAACACACGCAAATCCCCAACCACGTGTGTCTTTTCTGCACGTTCATACTCAAATCGACGAAGTAATCAATTCAATTCAGCAACAACTTCGTCAACTTCTTGCAACTTCGGAACATGAACGACACGACTACGATTCAACATTCACAATGCTAAGCACTTACTGCTCCTCCATCCCCCCTCCCTTCATCCAAGCAAATGCACCCTTCTTCAGGAGTGCGCAATCACAGTATTGAAAACTGAGATGGGTCCAGGCCGTGCCCTGGCTGGGCGGATGCGGAGGTTCACCCCGCTCGATCCCATCGGCTTTTGGGTGGCCCGAAGCATCCTTATCGGTAAACCCAGAACCGAACCGCAACACCAACGTCCGCTGCCTCTGGCTTGGCCGCCTCAGCCGCCTCAGCCTTGTCCGAAACTTCGACTGGCTCGACAGGATCAACGGGCGCTGGATGAAGCTGCTTTTGGCCTGTCGCAAAACCGTTGACTTCTCATGGCCGCACGACCTCCCACTCTCCACGTTCCATTTGTTTAACATGATGTTCCGGTCTGTTCCATATGTTGTCCCACGTCTCACCCAGCGGACCACTTGAAATTCGCTGAAGAAAATTTCGAACGATCAGTATCACGCGCCTGCACAGAGCTCAGCCCAGTATGCCAGGCAGCTGAGCAACTCGCGGCCTCACAAAGGTATGAGCAAAATTGAGCAAAGTGTTCACCAACGTGCTCCTCGTTTTCACGGTCGCAACGTCCGTGGCTATCGTGGCTTCTGTCCTTAGGCCCTGACGCATGGCTCAGCCCTGCTTGAAGTGGCACAAAATGGCAGCGCGGACTTCAGACCTGTCTGCCACTATACATCACAATATATCGCAATATATCACAAAACCGCATCACCATAGCATGTCATGAGCCGCATTTCTTAGCGTGCAGACACTTGCAGACAGCCACAATATGATATATTACGTCAGATTTGTTTTGCCTTTAGCTGCGTACATCTGCGTTGTACGGGCCCAATCGGCTGTGGTTTCGGCTCCGTGAATTGAGAAGCACAAGACCATTTCAAGACCAGTCACTAGGTGTGATGGGCCACATGCGGGTAGTCTCAAGTCCTATGCCAACCCGGACTCCTGAGGGAACATCGACTCTCGAAAAAGGAGCTTCCACGAGGTGAAGCCCTTTTTTGTTGGTTGCGTTTCCCGCAGTCTCCTCTTCCTAACTGGCCGTTCAGGAGGTGGTCGTATCCGGAATCCACCAGGCCTTGCGGCAAGTCTCTCAAAGAGCATCTGAGCTCGCCAAACTCGTCTCGCATGTCTTCATCGTTGATTGTCGAATATTGTCGACACGTGCAGCTTTCTCGCATTTTTTCCTTCCTTCCTCTTTTAATGCTTATCATTTATAACCTTTGCAAATTAGACTAGTCTAGACCTAGACCCGCGCGCCAGCGTCTCGGCCGCGGTGACCACCAGCGCGTGGGCTGGGCTGAAGAGCGCACGGGCTGGCTGCGTGGTGTGACCCTCCAACTTGTGCACCAGCCGCGCCTTAACAAACAGACAAACCTGAGCCTCTGAGTCTCTGAGCGACTAAGCCATCAATTAGCACAACAAAGCACAACTCTCGGCTGCAGCGCGTCCACAAGGACCTGGCATTGGTCGTGGCCCAGACGCACACGTCACCATTGCCCTCTCCACTGATGACATACCTCCGAGTAATGTGCGCATGCAACGCAAAGGTAGGAGTCCAAGAGGAGTCAAGATATCCAAGATGGCGCAGGAGCACTGGGAATCTGGGGAGAAGCTGGGCACCGAAGTTCCTGCTGCTCCTGCAGTGCACGACGATTTTTGGTGCTAGTGGTCCGCTGAGAGTAACGCTCGCAAACGTTCGCGGCCTGTCTCTGCAGGGTACTCGCAAATCATCTCGCCGTCGAAGGCATCGATCAGGACCATCTGTGACCTGGATACAAATGCTCCATACAGTCTATACACCTGTTCTTGACTTCTTGACATTTCATGTCTCATGTCTCTCATGTCTCTCCTTTCTTCTCCTCTGTATCCTTGTGGAAGCCTTCTTTGAGGGGTCCGCCGAGTGCGCACGAGGAGGTACTTGCCACAGGGGCTGAACTGGACAGTCTGCGCCTTCTTTGACAGGCAAGAGGCGGAAAAAAAGAAAGAGAGGAACGGGGATGCAGGACAAGCACAGCCAAGGGCAAGACTAGGAAAAAGAGAGGAAGGGAGAGAGAACAAAAAAAAACAGAGATTCAAACATCGAGATGAACGTGAACACGATCCCTGACAGCTTGGTGCAAGCTTTCATTTAGGCAGGCTCCAAGAAGCATGTGGTCAGCTTATTTAACGACCCACGCTGTTGCGCATGTATAGATACGTCTAGCCAGGTTCCTTCGGTCCCTGGCCTTCGAAGATAGAAGGCTTGTAAGGTTCCTTGAACATGCTGGCGGCCTCCTAATTTGTGGAGCTCATGCTGCTCATGAGGTCCTGTTGTCATATTGTGAGAGATGGCATCTCAGATGGCTGTGTCCAGTTTCTAGCATGTCTCCCCAGTTCATGGCATGGTCGAGCATCTGCTTCGTCAGCTTCTCCGGCAGAGAAATCGGTTCCCACCAGGCTTTCGCAACTCGCTGGGGATAGCTGGGGATCAGTAGGGAAAAGTAAATGTATTTAGGGGGGTTCTGCTAAGTATGTTTTTTGAGAGCTCTGCTATGTTGGGATGGTATGAGGCGGACTCTATGTAAATCTATTGTCTGGAGTTTACCATGACTCAAGCGATCTCGTGCATTTTCTTTCGCAAGCTCAATATTCACCCCCCTGCCCTCGTGACAGTGCAAATACAGGAGTCTCGAAGGATGACTAACCCCAGAAAGAATGTATTCCCCAGGCCCGAACCAGGTTGGACCCCTCATGAATACATTATCCTCCCCTTTTCTCCCCTGTGCTTGTACGGGTATACCTAGCGTATAAAGAGGGCAGGGCCTCTTCATGTATGTTCGGAGATGTTCGAAGCCTGCGAGGCTAAACAAGATTGACATATGGTGACATGCCAGCACTGGGATGAGCTGGGATTTCCTGCATTAAGCCATGCTTCTCCGAGATATTTTCAAACCGCTTTAACCTGCTATCCAAACTAGAAATCAAAACACAAGAAACAGACGCCTTCAGAATACATTCCCCAACCTGCGGGTAATGTATTGGGGGGGTAGTACCCCCCCGCCCCCCCCTGAATACATTAGCTAGGAGCCCGCATGTCGATGGTCAGCATGTCCAGACTGGACAAAGGGGTCCGCGACATCTTTCCAGGCCGGCTCTCGAACAGAAAAGCTGCGGGAGTCACAGCGGGCTTCGCCTTCGAATCTTTCGCTTCACTTCTTGCTCTGTCCGTGCCTGGTCCGTCACATGTGGTCGCAGGTCGAAGGAGGTGAACTCACCTGCAAAAAATGCACGAGGTCAATGCACTCACTGCGTAACTTGGCTTATTGCAATATGAAGTCTCCCGTTACCATCGGTACCTTTCGCGTAGTTGCGTGTGTCGAAGAGGTGAAGCTTCGGCTGGCCCACGCACGCGGCAAAGACTAGGCCCTGCCTGACAAGATCTGACAAGCAACGTTTTGCGGTCAGGCAGCCACACATACTTGTGCAGACTGCAGACAGGACAATCTCAGCCCTGTGAATGTCTTTCAATGCAAGTAATGCAAGTACAGTAAGTTCACACGGCGGCAGTTCGCCAACATTTCGGATTGCAAAGGTGATTGAGCACAGCCTCGAAGACAAACAAACAAGAGCAGCTCACACGAAGACAAGGGGCTGGTCGAAGCTGGCGACCGTTGGGCCTCCGATCCACGTGCGGCAAAATAAAAGAACAGTACTGGCAGAGCCTGCGCGTTCTACAAAGTAAGCTCTGCTGCGAAAGCCTTGGCCATTAATTTTGGCCACGGGGCGCTCCTTGACAACGCTGGCATGCACTCGTAGCTCACAATCCCGTCATATCCCGTCCTGGCGCAAGTCCCACAGGAGCACGCTTCGGTCCTGGCATGCTGCATTTCCGACTCCACTGACATGGCATATCATTGACTGGAACCTCTTATGCCCTCTTCACTTGTAGCCTTCATCCATCTTCGAGCAATCGTGCTTGAAATCAAATGCTTGTTGCGTCTTGACTTGGGTCGACGTCGGCATGTCCTCGGCCCCGGAAAGAAAGAGGTCCTGTCCAAGCAGGCATGCCCAAAACAAGCGAACCACGACAAAGCAACGCCTCGTAGGGATGAGGGCTTACCTTGATGGGAGACAAGTGTCATACTGTGTAAACTGGCGCAGCCAATCAGGTTGCTTGGTACGTGGCCGAAGTAACCCTGGCCGTGTGACTGCGGAAGAGTCCTTGGACTTTGCTTCGGGACATCTAGACTACGGGAGGAATCAAAGCGCAGCTCTGTCGCTCAAGCTTGAAGACTTGCACTTCTCTGGGTGTGCTGGCGCAGGTACTTGTTGTCGTGGAAGTCCCAGTACTTGAGCAAGTGGTCGGCCTAGCGCAAGCGCGGGGTGGTGGTCCAACTCAGATCCCTGAGGCACTATAACATATAATAAATAATAATATAGTATATGTTCGTACATTATTATGGGTTAGGAAATAGGACCCTTCACAGCAACCAAGGAAACAATAAGGCCTCGTTCCTGGAAGCCGCCACTGCGCAATCCCTGCACAAAACAATTTGCGACTCACGTGGGGAGAGGGCCTCCCAATGCCGCCCAGAATCGCCCAGAGCTCCCATCCCAAGATATCCCAAGGCCATCCAAGGTCCGTCCTGTCGTTGTGCAGGAAACGGATCAGCCCCACGCCATACTTCTCGCAGCCTCAAGTTGCTACCATCTTTGGAGGCATTGTCAATGCGCAACGTGTTGTGCTACGAGGCAAGGTGCGGAGGTGCCGGGCGCGGCCGGCTTTCTCGCAACTGTAGACGTAGACGCTTTTGTCCTGTAAGTATTTGGGCAGTAGCATGTGCGGAGAGGTTGCGGCCATGTGAGTGCCGGGAGTTGGCGGTTGAGGATCCTGGCTGTTTGGTGATTATGAGCTGTTGGTGGCACTGCATTGGCCCGTTGAGACTCATCGTTAGCTTTGGCAAAGGTGGGGTTCGATGCCCTTCCTGCAAGAATATTGTCCACACCACAAAGCTTTGATCCTGACCATCAACAGCAACCGTAACTGCAGCGGCAATAACTGCGAAAAGTGAGCAACCCAACTCCACCACGGAAAGCACCAACAGCATCATGTGCTGCGCTGCTGTAGCGGATATGGTTACTGTGCTGTTTCTGCTGCTGCTGCTGCTGCTGCTGCTGCTGCTGCTGCTGCTGCTGCTGCTGCTGCTGCTGCTGCTGCTGCTGCTGCTGCTGCTGCTGCTGCTGCTGCCGCCGCCGCCGCCGCCTGCTGCGGCAGCTACTCCTGCTGCTGCTACATTGTTCTCCGACTGCTTTTACAATTGCGGTTGCAGTTTGGCTGCTGCCGCCGCCGCCGCCGGTATAGTGGCAATTGCTATTGCGATTGCTGCCATGTTGTGATTGTTGGTTTGGATTGTTTGGTTTGGCTGTTGCGACTGTTGCGGTTGCTGTTGCGATTGCTGGCTGCTGTTGGATCTGCTGCTGTGGTTGTTGTCTGCTTTGGTGTTTTCTGCTGATTAGCGTTATGCGTCTTATCGTTATTGTTCTCGTTCATGTTGCTGTTGTAGTTGTCGCTGTCACCTACGAACCTCGCCTCGCCGGAGGTGACCAGGTGCTGGCCGTCGTATGTAAAGTCCATCCTCGGCATTTCACAAACAAAACACAGATGCTGGCCCAGAAATTCAGGAAAATAAATTGAATCCGCCAATGACTTCCACATATGCTTTCCTTGCTTCTGGCAAGCTTTAGGTCAGGGCCCCGTCACAGGACCCTTGTGATCCCGGTACACCTTGCCCACGGCCAAGCTTTGCACCTGACAACCCTCGAACGCAGGAAGGGAGTACATGAGAACAAAATAAGGACGGCATATGTGGAGGAAGAATCGCAAATGAGGTTTGCGGGGCCGAGGGTGTCACCAGCGCATCGCTCAGTTTCACCTCCCGAAGCAGCACGGCAAAAAAGTGAAAGGATAGTAGAAAGCTGCTTGTGTTGCCCCATTCATCCCCAATATTCCCCAGTCCTAAATCCTAAAGCACTCAGCAAGCAAAGGCCTTGGATGCTGCTAGCCTTGGAAAACGGAGCTTGCTGCCCACAAAGAGGATGTACTTGGAGAAGAGCACGAAACAGAATGACGTGTGCTCTCGGGCAGTTCTGAGCCCCCTAACGCAGATGCCATGGCCCGGCCCGGTTCAAGAAGATTATGCGAATCTCGTCTGTGATGAAGCATGCTGAACTTTCAGTCTTGTTGCTCATGCTTTCCCTCTCCCTCTACACACTGGCGCGGCTATTAGCCACCTTTACAAGTGCTTGGAAAAATCCGTCTGCTGATCTCTGTTCCCTTCATGTTCCTCTCACTTGGTTTTCTGTGAGATTCAGCCCGGCCCCCGGCCTGGCTAAGCCTGAAGTCTCATGGCTTCGACGGGAGAGCTCGAGGGAAACATTACCAGCACCACCCGAAGAAAGAAAGCACGATGCCTCATGTTAGCAGCACCGAGCAGCACCGTTGTCCTGATGGAGGTTGGCCCAGTTGGCCTTTTTTTGATCGCAAGTGATCTCTTTCTCTCTATTTCGACAAGAAAACTATACATACATGTACGTAGACATATCTAAATACCTCCCCCCCCCCCACCGCAAGACTATCCCGAGATACCCCGAGAAACCGGTCATACTGAGATGACCTGCAACTGGTTCACGGCAGCTGGTAGGTGAAGGCGCCCGAAAAAAACTCGGAGGGGTGTGGTACACATCGACGTATGAGCGAAATGGAGAAATGGAGACGGTGGTGGCAGTACCAGTGGTGGTTAACGAAATGGAGGCCCAGCGTCGCCGAAGCCAGAGGTGTCCACTTCGTCGGTGGGACGCGTACTGACCGAAGCGCCCTGACTTCGGGTGGGGGACGGGCTTGAGCAACTCTCTCCTGGAATCGGCGGGAATTTGGAGCGAGGTGCTGCAAGATCCAGTATGGATCGGGGGACAGGCGCAACACTTCGTTGGTGCCAGCAGCCAGGTCGAACAGGGGATGTGCCATATCGAAGTAAAGTTCATCGCGAGACTTGGCCGGTGTAGCTCCTTTACTCCTTTAATCTCCTTTATAAAGTTCTGAGCTGACGTTCTCGGCTGAAGTCGACAGCAAAAAAAACCATGCAAAACCAACATAGGAACCTCAGACGAGGGAGCAGCTTTCTTTTCGTCTCAAGGAAAATCGCTCAGGATCGACTAGCTCTCCGTCTGCTGCAGCCAGAGAGCAGTCGGGGGTACCATCGGAGGAAGAAATGCTTCGGAGGCTTTCGCCAGCTGGAGAAGCAAGTCCAACAATCAAGTGAAGCAACGAAGTCAAGACCTCGCTAGAGTTGTGTGATCTACACACAAATCCGCAAACTCCTTCAAATGAAAATCATTTACAAGAACTTCAAGATTCAAGACCTCATCCGCTTATGATTCAATGCCCTTAAATAAGGTTATTCAAACAAAATGCTGTATTTCCTATGTAAGCAAACGGAAGAGCACCATTGGAAACTTCAGGATTTGATTTCAGTCGGCCCGGATCCAAAGATTCGACATTCAAGATCTCCGGATTAAAGGTCAATCCACCGGATTGACCCCTACAATACTTTAGTCCTCTGCATCCTCTCCCCAGTCCTTTATGAATACGAATACATACAACAACAATCTTCGTATTGCAGCATTCAATGGAGATGAAAACTTGTCACCCACAAGCGGGTGAGATAGCATACAAAAGTAGATGTATGTGTATGTACATGTATATATATATATAGAGAGAGAGAGAGAGAGAAAAAAAATGTACACGCACACAGCGCAGCACATGCATGCGGCACGTAGCACCCCGCCCACGGCATGGATCTCTCGCGCTTTTTGTCTCGGCATGGCATGCAACATGCCTTGGCGCCAACCGCGCCCCTGGTATGTTTGGTGTCCCTGCTTGGCCTGCTTTGCAGGGTTTGAGACAGCCTGAATCCTGCAACAGCAACCCTACACTACATAACCCTACCCATTGGAACAGGCCCCTAGGCCCGACCCTGCTATCGCGACATATGTAGAACATCACTTCCGGTCACGTTCCGAACCGCCGCCCCCGCGTCTGGAACCTCAAGGGAAATGCTGGTTTGTACGTTTTAGGTGGAAAGGCATGTGACATGCACGATCGGGGTCTCAGGCTGTCGGACAACGTCAAGCAGGTCCTGCTGTGTCACCTGAAGCAACGCAGATTGATTCTATGCCGCTCCCTGGCTTGGTTCGCGGCACAGACCTCTGGCCAATGCTTATCCAAGAAGAAAAGCTCCGCGTAGGCCAGCTGGAACATCAGGAAATTGCTGAGCCTTGGCTCGAAGTTTCCAGCTCCTTGCCCTTTCCGCTTCAGTTCCATGAGTTCCACTTGACTTCCATGACTTCCATGTCCCAAGTTGTCGCCGGAGCACCTGCGCTCGCCAGACGTCCGGATCAGGATGTCTGGATCCGGCACGTTACCTGTGAGAAGACTCCTCCTCACCTGAGTCGGTGAGAGAATCAGGTCCTTTATCATCTTCACCTTAAGCGCAGCTAACATTCGCCTGCCGAGGGGCGTCTAAGTCTAGTCTCCTTCCCCCCTTACGGACCCCTTTTCTGAAACTTTCTGCACCCGCGTGGGAGCCCAAATCCGATGCCGCGGGGGTTCCAGGCTGTGGGCCCCTCCCACAGAGGAACACCCCCACCTAGACCCTGCAAACCATTCCTGGACCGCTGCCGAAGTGGCACGCCCAAACAGAGAATGGACTCGCAAGCGGTTCCCAGCGCAACCCCACCATTTTAGCACCTGGCCATGGCATCATCGATGCAGCTGGGATCCAGCTCCCCATGCACAGCCTGTTGCAGCTATCGCATGGTTCTGCGATGTTCTCCGAACTTTGAAGGCTTCTAGCCACTTGATGTCGGTTTGGGTTTGTGGGTCAGTCGAAGGTCGCGTCGTTCTGCCTGAGAGGCCAGTTCACGGCAAGCATGGGCCACATCGCCGCGGCCACCGTAGCCTTGGCTGGCAGCTTTGGCAGTGTGACGTTTGCTGTCTTGCTGTCTTGCTGTCTTGCTGTCTTGCTGTCTTGCTGTCTTGCTGTCTTGCTGTCTTGCTGTCTTGCTGTCTTGCTGTCTTGCTGTCTTGCTGAGACAACATCTTGGGTTCTCGAGCCTTCCTTTAAAAGTATTTTCAAGTGCCAAGTGTCGTCGCGCGGCTGCTCTTGTCGTTGCTGCGTGTTGCTGCCAAACTGGGCCCCGTGCTGAGGCAGACATTCAGCTGCAGACCCGTGCAGGAGGATGAGAGCTCCTGTCCAAAGAGGCTCTGGCAATCTCTGGCAGCTCTGCCAGCTTCGAACGTTGCAAGCGGACCCTGAAACTGCGATGACACAGTTCCTCCAACTCCGCGATTGTAGACCTCACGTCAGCTGGCAGTGGGCCTGGCGATTTTCGTTCATCGGAAACCAGATGAAAACAGGAAGCGGAGTACTTCCATGTGAGGGTGTGAGGCAAGTATCAATCCTATTTATGCTTCTCCTCGCTCATAACAGTGGACTGGATTCAGAGACTTGAATGATGTCCTTCCGAACCAGAGTTTTAGTCAACGACCCGTGCCCACCCGCCGAGATCCTCGTTGCAACAGTTGTGAACCGTCACATCAGGAGTCCGAAGTTTTGAGACCAGCTTGGGGGTTCACGGGTTTCCTTCATTTTCCTAAAAACTCTTGTGAACAAAAACTCTTCTGCCCAAGTTTGAGGATGGAGGTTTCATGACTGCGCGTGTCGGCATAGCCATATCTGCCATCGTCCTGCATCGGAGACAAGGAAGCGCACCCGCACGTTGTTCCTGGTAACCGGGATAAGAGATGAAAGCGAGCAAGCGAGCATTTAAACAGGCAATTTTCAGCATCTCTTGCCTCAGAGCGTGGTCACCCAGCCGGGGCACCTCAGCGAGGAAGAGCCGCATCATGGCTGCCACCTGGCAAAGACCAGCACTCTATCGCAGAATCTGCTTCACTCTCTGCGCTGCTGTTGGAAAACCATGAAACCATTGCTGTTTTCAAATGTTTTCTGCCGCTTTGTTTACTTAGTTTACTTGTTGTTCATCTTCTTTTGTTCTCTCGGTGGGCCTCGTCAGGATCCCGCTTCCAGTTCTCTGTGGAAAAGGCGAAAACGGTGAGGACTTCCACCTGGCTGTTTGATCGAGGCCCGACCGGGCACAGCCTCTTTTCCGCCACCAGATTTTTTGCAGAGACTACGAGAAAAACCTCCTAAATCAGCTGGGGCCGCCCCGAGTTCTGCCTTGAGCTCACAAGTCTGAGACGGTCTGAGACGGTCTGAGTGTGCTAAGCTATTCATGACAGGACTTCTGGGGTCGCAGGCGCTCCAAAGCAGAAACTCCCGCAGCTTCTCCCCGCCAGCACGGTGCCCACTGAGGGCGTCCTAGCAGAAATCACGGCGAGAATCGAAACGATGCACGAGAGCCTTCTCAATAGTGCGGGTGAGAAAGTAGCAAAGTGCATCAGTGTGATTCAGTGTGACTTGCTCCGGCGGTCCCCGTGCACGGAACGTCCGAAGCGCCGGTTCCTCCCGTTCCGCAAGGCAGGTGTCACAGCCCGAACATGAGGACTCCAAACAGCAGCCCTCGAGATGGCTCAGAAGATCAGGAGAGCAATTGTATCACCCTCTGACGCAACCTAGCCCTCGCGGTCCCATCCATGATCACCTGCAGCTGAAGGTATTCTGTATGTTGTCAGCTTGTTGACAGCTCTGTTCGACAGAGTTCGGCTCTGCGGCACCCGGCCGCGATGTGTCGGGGGCCTGGGCTGGGCTTAGCCAGCGGCCTGGCAAGCAACTTGACAAGTGAAGTAACGCACAAACGTTTATTCGTCATCTCCAGGGACCATGCTGCGCCCCATCTCGGTGGCTTGATGGCCCCACTCCTGTCCAGTGTCCAGAGAACCGCGTTGTTTGTCACTCTCGAGTTCTCGAATACCCGCAAGCCTATGGCACGAAGAGCTGCCAACAAAGCCCAGCCCCCTCCTGACAGGAGCATGGACATGGACATGTCGAAACCTCTCGCTGGTGCAATTTGGTGCGGTCACACCGAGTCACACCTGCCGCCCCGACCGCATGGAGCGCGGCCCGCACAGCACGCAAACCTGAGGACGCATAGCCAGCCTTGGTGCTTTGACATGTTTGGACTGTGTCTGAAAAAACTAAGCAAACAATCACATTGGGTCATGTTGGGTCCCCCGAACTCGACGTGAACAGCAGCGAAGTGTCTCCATAGCTGGCAGGAACACCTATCTGGGGGGGTGCGGCGCGTTGTTGAAAACACTGATATGATTGGTGCCTGTCACTTCAACACGCATTGTCTTGCTCTTTCGAAAACAGAAGAGGATCTCATTCTTCCACATTCTACGCTTCACAATGGTCATGAACAGAGTGTGTGGAAATCACCCACGACATGCACCAAGAAGTGAGCCAGCAGCATGAGTTCAAAGT
The DNA here is from genome assembly GCA_905221605.1 of Symbiodinium natans. Lineage (NCBI taxonomy): Eukaryota > Dinophyceae > Suessiales > Symbiodiniaceae > Symbiodinium > Symbiodinium natans. The sequence continues at coordinate 66,100 of CAJNDS010002748.1, read as the reverse complement.
GTTTCTGGCAGCGGCCAAAGACCTGGCCGAGGTCATTTGGTTACAGTCCAGTTACTTTTGCAACATCTTGCAACTCTTTCGCGCAGCTTGGTGTAAGCAGGTTTGTGAGGCAAAACGAAGTGCTTGATGAATGTGTAACTTCTTTCGAAGTCAGACGAAATCACCAATCGGCTTCTATCTGCTTAAATGTGATAAACAAAATTCTTCAACATCCACCAGTGAACTGCAGAGGCCCTTGCACGAAACCCTTGCCTTTTCCAGTGGCTTCTGAGGCATGTACATGCGCATATAAACATGGTCTACCATCCGATAGCTTCGCTCAACATGCACTTGCAAGTGGAAGACGGACCGGTCTGTCCAGGAGGCAAAGGAAATACGGGAGGAGAGGGAGTGAGCAATTGTTTGTTCGATGCTTTCACCAAAATGGCCACGGCGTCGATAAGCAACGCGAGACATATCAGCCGCATGCATGCGAAGGTCTACGATCGCTAGAGCTACCCCGTCGAACATGAGACTGCGAGCTCTGCACGACCACAAGGGCTCGAAAGTGAAATGGACCGCTCCCGTCCGAACGTCCAAACTTACGGCAATTGACACCAGCGAAGACCCCAAACAATTAAGAGTGGAATGGCGTGTTCACACACTACAACGCAACCTGGCTTTACGCCGCGAAAATTCAAAGGTATCAGGGAACTACCGATGTTGGCCCAACATCCACGCTCGAGGGGTGGATGTTGGGCCAACACGCTTGAGGGGGCTTGACGGGTGGATGTTGGGCCAACACCCGCGTTTGACGGGTGGGTGTTGGGCCAACATCCACGCTTGAGGGGTCCACGCTTCAGGGGTGGATGTTGGGCCAACATCCAGGTTTGAAGGATGGAGTGGATGCTGGGCCGACATCCATGCTTGAGGGGTGGATGTTGGGCCAACAATGTTAGGCCAACATCCACGCTTGAGGGTTGGGACATGTGGATATCAAAACAACTCAGGATGGCATATGCCAGTAATGATGTGCTCGGTCACCTTGTTTGGGTATGTGCCATCACGGCCGACATCTCCTGCTGCGCAATTGAGCACATCGGCCATGGCCGTGAGAGCCGTGGGTACCTTGAACCTTTTCCTTCAGGATCGGCGTTTCACCATGGCATTCTACTGTACAAGAAGCCTGGTGAAATTGTGGCGGTGGATCGTATCGGATACCACTCGGATCTTCATGGCGACGGTATACTGCACCCCATCGCCAAGAAACGCTCTCAGTACTTGGTGCGGCTCTTAAATGCAGAAGGAACGGATTTCTGGATCATCTCCTTACTGACTTCCTGCAAACACCTCTGCCGTTCGAACTCGTTTCTGGCACTGCTCAACTTGGTTTGATGTTTAGACACTTCCGCTTGACCGAAGTTTCGGGCCGCCACTTCCATGATGGACTCAGCTGAAGTGTTGATGCGAGTGAGCTCAATCCAGTGGCCCATGCTGGTGATAAGCTGACCACCTGATGGGTATGACAGTGCCACATGACCAGCGGCACCTCGCTTCTTCATGTCACCATGCTCAATCTCGCACTTCATTGCTTCAGCCATGGCACTGCCAGTCCAGGCAGTCACAACAGTCAGAACCTTCAGAGTGTAACGGTCTGTGGCTCGCCGGCGAGGGTTCAGAGTGTAAAGGATTGTGTCGCCAAGTGCCTTCACTACTGCCTTGCCATCTCTGGTGCAAAGCTCACCGACCACTTGCAGTTGCTGCGGTACATCTTCATGCGTCAAGTGCTGCGGAAAGAATTCCAACTGAAATTGTTGATCACAACTTCCGGGCAAACGCACAAAGGGATTTGGACCCAGCAGCTCATCGGACCACTCTGACAGAAGTGCCTTCAGACTGAAGTCAGAGCACATCACTGAGAACCCACTTTGCAAAGCAAATGCGATGAAACTCATCGTGGGACTGTGAGCTGACCAACTGAACAAAGACCAAGTTGGCGGTGTCCCTTGAGCTGTGCAAAACCCCTTGTCACTGCATGCTCCGCAGCATTCCCAGTTGAATGTCACACTGTCAGCTGCCACACTGCGGATATCGGCCACCAGCTCTGCCCAAAGACCTTCCAACTCCTGACCTGACAGGAAGCCTTGCAGCTTGGGAGCTGCAAACAAATCCACAGAATATGTGCTGACCTTCTCTCCTGGCACGGTTTCCGGCCGCACTTCTCTGAAATTGTGGTCATAGGACGCACTGGCGGAGATAGTCACAATGACTCCCACCAGCCTGTCTTGCACCTGCTCGGCGTCAGCAAAGAGTTTCTCAACTTCTGAGCTCCCTGAAGAGGACTGGGAAGGCTGAGACTGATTGCCGGTGCTGGTGGTTGGTGACAAGGACTTCGTGAATGAACTCAAGAACTGCATGATGCTGATGATCCCTCAGAATCTGCACGAAGCGAGCTAATACTGCAACCACCTGAAGAGCTTGAACCGTCGGAGAAAACTTTGCTCACAGTGACAACATCAAGTCACATCACAATTCAAACTCAGTATGAAGATGGCAATGCATGATATCGTTCTCTTCAAAACCTGCGAGCCCCGTCAAAAATGCAGCCTTGATCAACATCAACTGCATAAAAATAGGAAAACGCCCCCAAATATTCATCCAATGCGCTGCAATGCTTTCACTGAGGCTGCCCGTCGTCTTCACCCATCACATCACTTTGTCACATGTTCCAAAGCCAGAAACTTATCCAACGGTGAGTCTTTGCCATGAAGTTCCGGTGAGGAAGCTCAAGTTTCAGGGTTTGGGCGTGGACGGGCGTTACAGAGCCACAGTTTGGATGAACTCCAAATCTATCATGGCATGATGTCATTCATACTCATTCATTCGAATTCTGCAGCTTGAATCATACCAAGGGCATGCTTGCAGCGAAGATCTGCCCTAAATGACTGCATGTGAGAAAAACATGGAACGGAATACAATGGAACACTTGTGAAGATTTCACATGTGAAGTATAAAAAGTTGCACCCGCACCTCACATGTGCAAAACGACACCCCACCATGTCGTGTCTCACCAGCCCCTGCAACACCCCATGGTTTTATGATATCAAAATATAGATAGTTTCAGTACATAAAGAAAGCGTACGGTTCTTGTATTTTCGCGAATTTTATGTATTTATCTAGATCAAAATCAAAATTAAACATGTATATAACCATTTATCTAGGCTGTATACATACCTAGTTCCGTTGCCATTCAGACAACATACCAGTACACGTTCACACACACGCACACACACACACACACTCACACACACACACACACACACACACACACCCACGCACGCACGCACGCACGCACGCACGCACGCACGCACGCACGCACGCACGCACGCACGCACGCACGCACGCACGCACGCACGCACGCACGCACGCACGCACGCACGCACGCACGCACGCACGCACGCACGCACGCACGCACGCACGCACGCACGCACGCACGCACGCACGCACGCAAGCCAAGAAGAACATTGTCAAAAATTGCACAATGACCATGTGGTATCAATATTTGCACAGGACACATTGGGTCGACTACGGTTATGTTCAAAAAAACAGGCAAGGAAGTTTAGATCAATCTTGTTCGTTCAATATATTATGTTATGTCATATATATACACATATATACACATATATATATTTATTTATTTATTTACTGTATATACAGATAGATATTATTCTCACGGAAGTTATCAACATCCAAGCTTGAGGAGGGGATGTTGGGCCAACATCCACGCTTGAGGCGTGGATGTTGGACGGATGTTGTGCCAACATCCACGCTTGAGGGGCGGATGTTGGGCCAACATCCATGCTTGATTGCGCCAACATTTACGCTTCAGGGTTGGATGTTGGGCTAACATCCACGCTTGAAAGGTGGGTGTCCGGCCAACATCGACGCTTGAGCGGTGGATGTTGTCCACGCCAACATCCTTGCTTGAGGGTGGATGTTGCACCAACATCCACGCTTGAGCGGTAGATGTTGGGCCTGTTGGGCCAACATGCACGCTTGAGCGGTGGATGTTGGGCCAACATCCACGCTTGAGGGGCCAACATCCACGCTTGAGCGCTGGATGTTGGGCCAACATCCACGCTTGAGAGCTGGATGTTGGGCCAATCCACGCTTGAGGGGTGGATCTTGGGCCAACATCCACGCTTGAGCGGTGGATGTTGGGCCAACATCTACACCAACATCCACGCTCACACACACACAAAGAGGGGACAACCGCATGAAAGAGGGCTAGACAAGCGGAGAGTAGGCCGAGGCCACCCACATGAAGGGAGACAAGCCGAGGCAAGGAGTCAGGGACCCAGCCCACAGCGGGGTTTCTTAGAAACATAAACCCCTACTGTAAACTGTTTGGGGAAAATGTCTGCGATAGCTGTCCTTGATGGGTCAGGATGCGCCGCTGAGGGCGTCCCAACGCTCAGTCCACAGCAGTCTGCCATAGTCTGCCCTCAATACAAAATATAAGGGAGCCATGGCTCGGAGTGGATCGGGGCTGTCTTTCTGATATTCCTGTTTTGGAGAATGGCAGGCAATCCAGACGAATGGTGACACGAAGCCTTCACGCCGACAGTCAACCACACACAACATGGATTCTTGAGCAATGTTAGAGCGACTGTGCATACGTAGACCCACTCCTAGAAGCGACGATTGAACCAAAGATGACTTCCAGTGTCCACCTGCACATGGCTAGCACGGCTAGCTGAGGAAAGACACACAGGTCATTTGCTTCGAGCGAGCCCGCCATAGGGCATGTTTCTTAAGTTTGTCTCGATGTCTATTGCCGGGGAAGAAGCGAGCGGCACATGCAATTCGTCGCATGCGATTTCTCAATTCTGTGCAGCTATATCAATGTTATCTGAAGCTTCGGACTCCTCTGCGTAAAGCGCTTCCGGGTGCCATGACCTATGCATCTTAAATCATCTTAATGTCAAGTGATTTCAGATTTTCTGCTGAGCTCTCATGCCCTCAGACTCCAGGAACACCATGACTGCGTCCGGAAAATCTGCGGTGGCATGTGGAGACGTGAGCGTTCTTGATCCGACTGTGCGGCATGGGGCCCGACGGTGCGTCAAATGACAGTTGCCAGCATAAGTAATTTGTCGGCACAATATGGCACAGTCAGAACCACGCTTCAGGCCAAGTGTGATGTTGCATCAAACTTGAGGGAAAATGGCATCAGAAATGTCAACCAAAAAAAGAACGAATTGCATGCAGCCTAGCCTAGATTGTAAGGAACACACGAAGCTCTCTTCGAGAAGCGCCGCACTCACGGACTGGCACAGAGCATATCAGAGTCAAAGCCCGACAGCGCCAAAGAGCACCTCCAAGCAGGCAACGAGGGGCAACGAGGGGGCAATAGCATGCAGATGACCCTTGATGACCCTTTGGCGCAGGGTTTTCTCCAGGACAATAGCATGTGCACAATTGTAACTGGCAAGGCACTGGCAACCGACAGCTTGCGCGTGCCTTTGCCGATGTGAGCTTTGGACCTATCCAATCCTCGGGCAAGATTCGGGCAAGATCAAAAAACAGTTCAAGTGTCAACTGCGACCCCACCCTACTGGGGTTGTGGCAGGGCCCAGTCGTGTTAAGTGTACCAAGTATGGTTATCACTTCGCCACGTGCATGTTCCCAAGTCTGACAGGGCCCCAGACGGCCCAGGCACCGGGCTTACGGTTCCACGTTCTTCGAAAAAGCTCGCCCGCGGCAAATAATTCGAGCTCCTTACTAATTGATGACCAAGGGCGGCCACGTGAATTAACAATGACCCTCCGGAAAAAATAGCCCTGACCCCAAATGTGCAAACCTCCTCTGCGGTGCCACCAGGCTCTTGGGACGCAGATCAGCCTCTAAAACTTATCAAGCTGAACCCAAACCTGTTGAACGATTTGAACTCAGTAGGATGTCAAACGCTTTGTGGGGAATTCCCCGGACGAAAACCGCACCACCTTGAAAGTGGATTGAGTCCGAAAACTTGGGGATTATTTCGAGAAGCGTTTTGGGCGAAGCAGGAGCCTGGGAGCCCTATGCAATACATGTCACAACATGTAATGCTGCGTGTTTACACGGCTTGTGCGTTTGATGGCCCCCCCCCCCATTCCAAAACAGTGCTCACCATCGCCGTCGATGAAGCTCCGGCGGGCGACCCTTCGCTTTTTATGGGTCAAGCATCAACGAGCTGACAGCATACTGCCTTTGAACCTGCGATGTGAGACAGGGTAATGCATGAAAACGCAGCCCAATGCTTGAACTTCCGAGAAGTATGCGGGGCTGCGATCTAGTTACCTGGCTTACGATAAAGTTGCAACATTGCTAACTAACTATCAGATGCATAACTTTTAGCCACTGGGTTCTTATGCACTGCTATGAGGGAGGATGAGAATATTGAGCAGGATCTGCGGGCAAAGCCCATGGCAGTTCATTTTGCAAAGCAGAGGGCATCACAGAAGGCCAAGAGTTGGCCACCCGTGGGACTCTGGCCCAAAACTTACCGGGGCCCCACCGGGACCAAGCCTGAAGCGTGGCCCAATGGACTGTATGGCACCTGTACAAGTGCCCCGAAAGCCGTGATGTGAACTATTCTTGTTTTGGTAGTTGAGGGCATTCTGTTTGTCATTCTGTAGACCTTTCCTTAACCGAATCATTGCCTGAAGGGTCAGCATAAAAAATCACCTGGCTAGTTGGCTATCCGTGGTCAGCATCTTCGACTCTTTGGTTCTGCTTAGGAGTCCCCATCCGGCAAGATTCCACATGCGCGCGCACGAACGAGCTGATCAACGGAGGCGGACGGCCGCAGGTAGTCAACTTAGTCAACGTAATTACGCCAAAACTGCCAGACTTGAGTGCCACCTGGCCGAGAGTGGCCACCGACTTCACTCACCTGCTAAGCGATTACGCAAGGAGTATTTTAGCACTGATGCCTAGTTGGAATGGCAAGTGCACTCTCACATGTTGGAAAAGCAAGGCGAGGATGCATAGCAGTTTTCGGTTCATTGATTCTTGTTTTTTGGATTGTTCCAGCAGTGTTCCAGCCAAGGCGAAGTGGAAAGGGGAAAAGAAAACAAGCCGGCAGAGTCTGAAGCTTCAGGTGGTGTGGTGCGATAATTTTTGCGCATCTACAGCCAGCGAGCGGTCTTCCTGGTGAGCCTCAAATCATCTCGTCACGGGACTGCAGCATGCTGCAGCGACTGACTGCGACAAAGCCTTGCCTGTGCTAAGAGTGCATTCAGCACAAAACAAACACATCTTCTGCTTGCGGATCGTGCGTCCGAACAATGCCAGGAAGTTCCCAATCCTCGAGTGAAGACCTTAGCTAGACGTACGAATGCCCTGAAGATGCGTGGCAGGGTATGCCTATCTCCGCCTAGCATCCAACAGAACCTAAATCTTTGCGATATGGTGCGAGGATTATTGGAAATTGCTTTTGCTTTATTTGACTCTCTCACTCTCAGTTTCAAAGAAACCGCATGGGTTTTGACTTTGCTACCATTAAACTCTCTGCGTGGCAAGATGTTCCTCAGCGCCAGCATGCAAGTGTGCGGCGAAAGTATGTGAAAATACGAAATAGACGGGGGGGTTGCAAACTGGGTGCTTACAATTCAGACTACGGGTTTTGCATCCATCACACCTGTAGGGATAAAAAAAAAACAAGTCGCCACACCAAGGAAAGAAGACCGCAGAACAGAGGGAAAAAGTGACGCCACACCTAGCAAAGAAAAGGGTCCTGCCCCACCTCAGAGGGAAAAAAAAAGCAGAACCAGGACCAAGGGACCACGGGGACCCACAGAGCCCAGGGGGCCCGCCACACCTAAAAAAATACCACAACTAGAAAATACAAGGCCCCGCCACGCCTAGGAAAAAACACCGGACCCACTAATGCAACTCTTATGGACTGTTCTTTGCTGCCAGTGCTTGTAGGTCAGGCCTGGAAGACACTGACTTCGCTAAATTCCATGCGTTCTCAACTCAAAGAGAGCGCTCTATGGTGCGCTAGTAGAATGCTCAAGTCAGCCGCTGGTGAAGTCCGGGTTTTGCTGCAGCTGCCTGTCGCCGAAAGTGCGTTTTTATGTCTACGGGGACAGGGTCTATATGCGCCCGCGGAACGCAATCGACCCCCCCCCCCCCCCAATGGTATCCCCCCCCCCCCATGGTAACCCCTCCCAAACCCTGCCCATTAACCCTAAAAACACCACGGACTACGGGGGGGGGGGGACAGAAGGGTAAACCCGAATCCTTTGCCGCTTTAACCATGAACCTTCAACCGCAAACCCAGCACGAACCACAGGGGGGAGAGGGGAAACCGTAAACCTACCATTACCCCAAACCTTGAACCCTAATCAAACTCTAAACCCACAGTGAACCAATGGACCAGAGTGAAAATCCTGAACCCTACAGCCTAACTCTAAACAACAGTTCAACAGACCATGAACCACGGGGGGGGGGGGGGGGGGGCGAAACCAAAACCCACCATGAACCACAGGGGGGGGGGGGGGGATGCCATGGGGGTGGGGGGGGGTGCGCCTATGCTGGCCCATATAGTCACATGTCTTCCAATTCTTCTGCGAATTCAGCTTGTTCGGGCCACCTGCTAAAATCACAAGTTTTTTGGCTATTGAAATTTTACAGAGTGAGTGTAAGGTTGTGTTTAGGATTACGGGGTTTGTTTGACTGACTTCTGAGGCCGCCTAAGCAGCAGTCCGAAGCTCAGCCCGTCAGTTCCATCTAAAACCATATTGGCTTTCAGTACAAAATGAGGTTCCCAACAAATTTCGTGTGATAGGTAGCCCACAGGCCAGCCCGATTCGCTTTAGCAGGTTTGTTTGGGATATTCGATTACTCACAATCTGTTTTGCAGGAAAACTTCAGGCCTTCGTGCCCTCTAAGGGCCGTAGGCTAGACAGCTTCAGGCCTTTTCGCCGTAAAGTTTTCAGGGCTTAGGGGCATTGGCTTCAGCTCAGGTCCTCCCCCCCCCCCCCCCGTGAAATCCCCTAAAGCCTTCCGGTGGCATGTCCTTCGAGGGTCCCAGATTGGTCGGGGGAGGTGAACGATCTGGAGAAAGGCATGTGGATGCATTTCTGTCTCTGCTTTGGGTCACAGTCACGCACTCTTCGGCATCTACGTCGACATTGTGGCTCGTTGCTGCATGTGTGCTCTTGAGTTCGCGTTATGCGGCTTTGGCCAGGATGCATCTAAGCATCTACGACGCACTTCTGACTGGACTCAGGGACAACTCAGGGGCACACGGTTCCATGGCACTGTTCGAACTCGCCGCCTGATCAGATTATAATACCCCCTGCACAGACTTGGAAATCGCAGTGGCACGCCTCGGTTCGATCTAAATTGCTGCAGACATGTTCAACCCATCCCGCTGCCCATCCTTTCATTCTGCCTTATTCTTGCGCTTACGCCCGTACTCCTCTCAAACAGAAAGGGCCATTGGGGGCAGTTTTCGTGCATATGCAAGGCTTAATAAAAGCACCAGAATTAACCACCTATATGATGCATGACACGCATGCAGACACACGTCTCTGCCTCACCAGAGGGCGGCATATCTCCAGCCATACCTCGGCAAAAAAAACATGCCGCTTAACATTGGTTAAGTTTACTTCTGACATCTTCTGACATATGCTTAACCTAATTAAGTCACTGGATGAGGGTTTGAAGCCGGACGGTCGGGGATGGAGCCGAGTGGTGGGGCTGGGTCCCCCCACCTGCCACACTCTGTCTGCACCAAGAACTTACTTATATCGGTTCGGTTCTGTAGGCGACACGATATTTGTGCTGGGTGCTTGTCGAGACGCTCCATTTTCGTTGTTCCGGGCTTCAGCAATTTGAGATTCAAGTTCAACAAAAATCTGCAGAAGTGTTGCTGGAGCCATTGTGGGGGGCAGATCTTTGCCCCACAACCCCTCCGGCATCGGATCGCGTGAAAGTAATGGGAGTAAAGCCATGTAAAGCCCTTCTTTTGTAGCATCTAAAAAGATCCGATGGGAGGAGCCATCTTGGAAGTTTCTCCTTTTGTCTTTCAGCCGGCACGTTGACAGTTGTGACCGTGACTATTTTGTCGCTCAAAGGTGCTTTCGGACAAGGGCCTTCAAGGGCTTTGGAGGGCCTGCAGGGCTTAGGTGGCTTAGGTGTTTGAGGTAGCTTGAGGCGGTTTTCAGCGGCTTGAGCCTCTTGGGAGCGGTTTGAAGGTTTGAAAAATGTCCTCCAACTCAGGCACGCTCGAACCTTGAAGCTCCATGTTTGGCAAACTTCTGTGGTCTTTCATAACTTTTGAGGCTCGGCTCAGCGAGGATTGCAGACTTTCTCGGGTCTATGGAAAAGCACGTGCGAACGCATCTTTCGATAGTCTCATCTACTGCTGTTTGATCACATGTCTGCTTTGAATGTTACATGCCTGGCGGCACGGAGGCTCAGGTCTTTGGGAGTGTGTTGCAAGACGTTGGCGACTTTCGCCGTCTACTTCTCAAGTCTGCCTGACGTTGTCGATGTCGCTAGGGTGGATTGAGCCTTTTCATGTTTTCAATGCTCGCACATTGTTTGTCGATGCCTGGTCGTGGTCATTCGTGAGGCATGGAGAATGTAGTGGAGAATATCTCCGGATATCTCCGGGTACCCTTGGCAAGATGTCTTGGCCTCGACGTTGTGTATATTTTTGGTTGCCAAGGATATCGAGAACTCTGCCGACTTTTGCTTGTTGTGTCTTGACCGGATAGGCTTGGGAGCAGCATTGGCCGGGCCACTGTCAGCAAGTGCATGATACTGCATGTGAATGCATGCGACGTGTCTTGGGCCAAAACCCGCGCCTGGACGCAGAGTATTGTAGGAAGAGCTACTCAGCTACTCTTCAGGCATGCCGCTGTCGCTGTCCAAGCGGTACATTTGCCGCCGCATTTGCTCCCGGGTTTGCTCCCTGAGAAAGGGAAGCACACCGATGTCTGTCACTACATGCAGCATGGATTGCATCTGTAACACCTGGGTCAGACAACTGGGCCAAACACTTGACACCTGAAGTTCTCAAATGCTCTCGGACGCTCTCAGTATCCCAGTGTTGCACCTCATTTCAGAAGTCAGCTGCCGCCGCCTGTTTTTTTGCTTTTTGTTGGGGGGGTGGGAGGGGGGATCGGGGGGGGGTTGCGGAGGGTGTGGAGTACAGGGCAACGCTTCCACACCATGTTGTCAGTCGCCAAAAGCTTATTCGTCCCTAAATGTAATTCATCCATTGTCGGAGCTGAGTGGCGGAGTGGAGTTCGTGGCAACAACAGGAGTCAAGCGCGTGGCCTCAGAAATGCTCCAGCACAAGTTCGCCGAGATCACTCCAAGATCCAAAACGGCTCGCTATGGCATTATGGCTCCCTCAACCCCGCGACTCGCTGGCAGGACCCATGGCGCACCCACCGATTTCGGCAAGGACACCCACAGCTCATCTGATTTTTCTTGGAGCGGATCTTCCGGCATACGTCCTCCGACAAGCTAAGATTGTCTTGCACGCGCAGTTGCATGAGAACAAGCTGTCCTGTCTCCTCCACCTGTGATGCTTCCTCCAGACAGTTCATGTATTCACACATATTCACACCTTCCTGAAGTTTTTACACCGTCACATGCCTCCGCTTTCCCTTCAAGCTCCCGCTTGATTTTCGAAAAGCTCTTAGCATGCCCTAGACGGAGAAAGCCGGCATGGTACATGAGTTCAGGGCGCGTGCACGTGTGGAAACCTCTGCGTAGTGTACTGCTTTGCTGCATGTTGTTCTTCGGATCCGAGCTGCGCGGTCAGCTGCCAAATCGGCCTGCTCAATGCAATGCATGCCAGATGTAGGTACAAGTGTACAACCCGTCCATGAATTCGCTTCGCAGCCTTGCTGGATCTCGGCGAGGAAGGTACCACAGAGCATGCCTTGCAGGCAAACAATGACACAAGCATGCACTCCCACAGGCTGCTTCACTATATACACTCCGCTACCTGCTTTTGAGGACGACAACAGTGGACGTCCCCTCTCCGAAACCACACTGCATCAAAATCATGGCCCTGATGAAAGATGTTGAACCCTTGAGATGGCTGAGTCTTGACATGTCAGGCTCTGCCATGTGTGCCAGCCTCAACCCAGCTTGCCTGCCCCAGGAAACCAATCCTGACAAGACGGAGCTTGTGTATTAATTACAGAAACACATCATTGCCATGGAAGCACCAGTTTGATAGTTGTTCTGGCTTTGCATTCACCAACTCTGCCATACTATGTGCCAGCAACGCTTCAGGTATTGACTCACCGATTGACTCATGACCCCCAAGGGTCATATGCTTCCGAGGCATGCCATACCACGAGAGCGCAAGAAACGCCCCCATCCTTCAAAGAGTTGCTGCCATGGTGCTCATAGGCTCCCTCTGGCTTGTCATCCTCAGGCTCACCTGGTGAGGTTAGGCGAGGTATGTGAGGTAAGGCCGTTGAGCTCGAAACGGCTCTCGAACGACTGGATCGCACTTTCGTGGGAGCGTACCTGATTTTGTGCCCAGGCTTCGACTGCTGAGGACTCCCTAATATTCCCCAATATTCTCACCACCACCACCAACCCCGCCCCCATGGCTCAGGCCTTCATACTCTATCCATCTCTTTCGGTAGCCTCACTGTGACAGTTGACGCATGTCTCGTATTGGCTTGAAGCGTACAAGGGCCTGAACGGATAACCTTGGAGCAGCAACTCGCTTCATCAGGTCTGCATGCCGTGCAGCTATAGAGGGGCACAGCTACGGCACCCAGAAGAAGGAAACCTCCGAGAGATGCAACCTTGCAAGATCTTTCAGGCTTGCAGGGTCTCTCCAAGTTGGCTTCATGTCGGACACCTAGCTGCCCTAGCAGGCATCTGCCGATACCCGTATCTGAGATCCACTCGGCGGCCGTCCCTGCTGGCGAAGTTGCTCCATTCCCCAGCAGCAGTCCATCACTAGTCCCATCACCTCTGCAAGATCAGAACTCATGGCATCTCTCGCAAAGTTGCTGCTGCGAAGCCGTGGCCTGCAGTCACAGTGGAGGTTTCGGTCAAAGTAGTAGAAGTGTGTGTGAGTGATGACGTTGTGGAGCTGGTTGTAGAAATTGTGGACACTGATGTAGTAGTAGTGGTGTAAGACGTGGTTGTAGTTGAGCTTGTTGTCGTCGTTGAGGAATTTGTGCTTGAGGTCGACGTAGTTGAAAAAGTTGTACTTGAAGTCGAAGTGGTAGTCGACGAGTTCGTGGTTGAGGTCGTCGACGTCGACGTCGATGTCGACGATGTCGACGACTGAACACACGCATAAGCAGTTTGGAAGTACAGGGCGAAAGCTTAGGACCCAGAGGATTGCGCTTACTTGGTGCACTCTCGTTTCGGCATACGCCCTCACGCAAGCGCTATCAGGTGCTCGCGGAAAACGAACACGCGACATCTCCTAAGTGGCGAAAGCTGACGACACCTGACGACACTCTGGCTCAGACCTGTCTATTGCAAAAATCTGAGGCGGACCTTTTGTGAAAGCATCCCGGTGTCTCTCGTGGTCTCTCTCAGTATACCGTCCCGACTCCCGACCTTCATCTCGCTGTCTGGTGCACCATTGAGATCCACTAGGCATGCTCTGCTACTCCCAAACTTCCCGCGACACGAACTACGAGTAGGACTAATCTCGTCACCCAGATACCTGGGCTGAGATGGCAGCATTACCGGTAGAATAAGAAGAACGCAGCTTAGAAAGAAGTGGAATTCATGCCTCCGTCGTCGACGACGTTGATGATGCAGACGTCGTCGTGGTGGAGTATGAAGTTGTTGTGGTTGAAGTTTTGGTAGTTGTAGAAGAGCTCGAGCTCGAACTTGATGTAGTGGACGTTGAGAATGTTGAAGACGTGCTTGTGCTGGAAGTTGCAGTTGAAGACGAAGTAGTGGAGGTGGATGACGAGGATGATGTGCTGGTTGCGCTGGTTGACGAAGAAGATGACGATGTGCTACTGCTGGAGGACGTCGTGGAAGATGAGGATGAAGTGGACGTGGAGCTTGTGGAGCTGGTGCTTGAGCTGGTAGAGGAAGACGTCGAAGAACTGGATGTTGATGTCGTCGTGCTGCTCGAGCTACTCGATGTGCTAGATGTAGATGTGGATGAGGAACTCGTCGACGATGACGTTGAAGTAGTCGATGAAGTCGTAGATGACGTGGAGGACGTAGATGTGCTGGATGTAGACGACGAGGAAGAGCTGGTGGAAGACGTCGACGTGGAAGTTGATGAACTAGACGAGGTCGAAGAAGTACTGCTGCTTGTGCTGGTCGCGGAGGTGGAGGACGTAGAGCTCGACGTCGTAGTGCTGGATGATGTCGAAGTGCTGCTGCTTGTTGTGCTTGTTGAAGATGATGAGGTTGTGGTGCTGCTCGAGCTTGACGACGTGGATGATGTGGTAGACGTGGAAGATGTGGAGGTTGACGTCGTAGTGCTGGATGACGTTGAAGTGCTGCTACTTGTTGTGCTTGTTGAAGATGAAGAGGTTGTGGTGGTACTCGTGCTGGACGACGAGGATGATGTGGTAGAAGTGGAGGATGTAGAGGTCGACGTCGTAGTGCTGGATGACGTTGAAGTGCTGCTACTTGTTGTGCTTGTTGAAGATGAAGAGGTTGTGGTGGTACTCGTGCTGGACGACGAGGATGATGTGGTAGAAGTGGAGGATGTAGAGGTCGACGTCGAAGTGCTGGATGACGTCGAAGTGCTGCTGCTTGTTGTGCTTGTTGAAGATGAAGAGGTCGCTGTGGTACTCGTGCTGGACGACGTGGACGACGTGGTGCTAGACGAAGTAGTGGTTGAGCTGGAAGATGTGGTGCTGGACGACGTGGTGCTTGAGCTAGAGGAAGACGAGCTGCTGCTGCTTGTCGAAGATGTGGTGGATGTAGAGGACGACGAAGAGCTAGTTGAAGACGTGCTGGAGCTCGTGGATGATGACGTGGACGACGTGGAAGATGTGGTCGTGGTAGTTGTGGACGATGAGGAAGAACTGGTAGAAGACGTCGATGTGGACGTTGATGAAGTTGACGACGTCGAAGATGTGCTGCTGCTGGTGCTTGTCGTGGACGTGGAAGATGACGAGGTCGACGTCGTGGTGCTGGATGATGTCGAAGTGCTGCTGCTTGCTGTGCTGGTTGAAGATGACGAGGTTGTTGAAGTAGTCGTGCTGGACGATGTGGATGACGTCGTGGAAGTGGAGGATGTAGAGGTCGACGTCGTAGTGCTGGAAGACGTCGAAGTGCTGCTGCTGGTCGTGCTTGTTGAAGATGAAGAGGTTGTGGTGGTACTCGTGCTGGACGATGTGGATGACGTGGTGCTGGTCGAAGATGTAGAGGTCGACGTCGTAGTGCTGGAAGACGTCGAAGTGCTGCTGCTTGTCGTGCTTGTTGAAGATGAAGAGGTTGTGGTGGTACTCGTGCTGGACGATGTGGATGACGTGGTGCTGGTCGAAGAGGTAGTTGAGCTGGAAGACGTCGTGCTGGACGATGTGGTGCTTGAGCTAGAGGTCGAGGTTGCAGTGCTGCTAGAAGATGAGCTGGAAGTGCTCGTGGTGGTCGTCGACGTACTGGAAGTAGAAGACGTTGTTGTGCTTGACGTGCTCGTCGAAGACGTGCTTGTTGTGGTGGAGGAGCTCGTGCTCGTGGTGCTTGAAGTTGAAGACGAGGATGAAGTGGACGTGGAGCTTGTGGAGCTGGTGCTTGAGCTGGTAGAGGAAGACGTCGAAGAACTGGATGTTGATGTCGTCGTGCTGCTCGAGCTACTCGATGTGCTAGATGTAGATGTGGATGAGGAACTCGTCGACGATGACGTTGAAGTAGTCGATGAAGTCGTAGATGACGTGGAGGACGTAGATGTGCTGGATGTAGACGACGAGGAAGAGCTGGTGGAAGACGTCGACGTGGACGTTGTTGAACTAGACGATGTTGAAGAAGTGCTGCTGCTCGTGCTGGTCGTGGAGGTCGACGTTGTAGTGCTTGATGTGCTTGTTGTGCTTGTGGAAGATGAAGTGGTTGTTGTGGTACTCGTGCTGGAAGACGTGGACGAAGTGGTGCTAGACGAAGTGGTGGTTGAGCTGGAAGATGTGGTGCTGGACGACGTGGTGCTTGAGCTAGAGGAAGACGAGCTGCTGCTGCTTGTCGAAGATGTGGTGGATGTAGAGGACGACGAAGAGCTAGTTGAAGATGTGCTGGAGCTAGTGGATGATGACGTGGACGACGTGGAGGATGTGGTCGTGGTAGTTGTGGACGATGAGGAAGAACTGGTAGAAGACGTCGATGTGGACGTTGATGAAGTTGACGATGTCGAAGATGTGCTGCTGCTGGTGCTTGTCGTGGACGTGGAAGATGACGAGGTCGACGTCGTGGTGCTGGATGATGTCGAAGTGCTGCTGCTTGTTGTGCTGGTTGAAGATGACGAGGTTGTTGAGGTACTCGTGCTGGACGATGTGGATGATGTGGTAGACGTGGAAGATGTGGAGGTTGACGTCGTAGTACTCGATGATGTCGAAGTGCTGCTGCTTGTTGTGCTTGTTGAAGATGATGAAGTGGTGGTAGTACTCGTGCTGGACGATGTGGATGATGTGGTAGACGTGGAAGATGTGGAGGTTGACGTCGTGGTGCTCGACGACGTCGAAGTGCTGCTGCTTGTTGTGCTTGTTGAGGACGATGAGGTGGTGGTAGTACTCGTACTGGACGATGTGGATGACGTTGTGGACGTGGAGGATGTAGAGGTCGACGTCGTAGTGCTGGAAGACGTCGAAGTGCTGCTGCTTGTTGTGCTGGTTGAAGATGACGAGGTTGTTGAGGTAGTCGTGCTGGACGATGTGGATGCCGTCGTGGAAGTGGAGGATGTAGAGGTCGACGTCGTAGTGCTGGAAGACGTCGAAGTGCTGCTGCTTGTTGTGCTTGTTGAAGACGACGAGGTTGTTGAGGTAGTCGTGCTGGACGACGTGGATGACGTCGTAGAAGTGGAGGATGTAGAGGTCGACGTCGTAGTGCTGGAAGACGTCGAAGTGCTGCTGCTGGTCGTGCTTGTTGAAGATGAAGAGGTTGTGGTGGTACTCGTGCTGGACGATGTGGATGACGTGGTGCTGGTCGAAGAGGTAGTTGAGCTGGAAGACGTCGTGCTGGACGATGTGGTGCTTGAGCTAGAGGTCGAGGTTGCAGTGCTGCTAGAAGATGAGCTGGAAGTGCTCGTGGTGGTCGTCGACGTACTGGAAGTAGAAGACGTTGTTGTGCTTGACGTGCTCGTCGAAGACGTGCTTGTTGTGGTGGAGGAGCTCGTGCTCGTGGTGCTTGAAGTTGAAGACGAGGATGAAGTGGACGTGGAGCTTGTGGAGCTGGTGCTTGAGCTGGTAGAGGAAGACGTCGAAAAACTGGATGTTGATGTCGTCGTGCTGCTCGAGCTACTCGATGTGCTAGATGTAGATGTGGATGAGGAACTCGTCGACGATGACGTTGAAGTAGTCGATGAAGTCGTAGATGACGTGGAGGACGTAGATGTGCTGGATGTAGACGACGAGGAAGAGCTGGTGGAAGACGTCGACGTGGACGTTGTTGAACTAGACGATGTTGAAGAAGTGCTGCTGCTCGTGCTGGTCGTGGAGGTCGACGTTGTAGTGCTTGATGTGCTTGTTGTGCTTGTGGAAGATGAAGTGGTTGTTGTGGTACTCGTGCTGGAAGACGTGGACGACGTGGTGCTAGACGAAGTGGTGGTTGAGCTGGAAGATGTGGTGCTGGACGACGTGGTGCTTGAGCTAGAGGTCGAGGTTGTACTGCTCGTGGACGAAGACGACGTGGTACTGGTTGTCGTTGACGTACTGGATGAAGAAGACGTTGTTGTGCTTGACGTGCTCGTCGAAGACGTGCTTGTTGTGGTGGAGGAGCTCGTGCTCGTGGTGCTTGAAGTTGAAGACGAGGATGAAGTGGACGTGGAGCTTGTGGAGCTGGTGCTTGAGCTGGTAGACGAAGTGGTGGACGATGTCGACGACGTGGTTGTGCTGGACGTGGACGATGAGGACGAGCTTGTGGAAGTCGATGATGTGGAGGTTGAAGAAGTTGAAGATGTTGAAGATGTGCTGCTGCTTGTGGAGCTTATGGAAGTTGAAGTAGATGTAGTTGACAATGTGGTTGAAGTTGATAGTGTGGTGGTGGTGCTCCTTGGGTGCTCGACTGCAGCCCGGCGCAATTGGCACAGTTCGAAATGTTTGTTTGTCTTCGTGCCCTTATGTGCCCTTGGTCAAAAGTGCTGCCTGGCATCACCCACCAATCAGGGAATCCTGCAGGGCAAAACGACGACTTCACCGCTCTCAAACTGGTGAAAAAAAATCAATTCATCCTCCAGCCTGTGTAGGTGCCATGCGTAGCCCGTCCGTTCGGATTTGCGGCATAAAGAAAGAGGAAATGCTCTGTGGCGGCTGTCCCCTTTGCTCAACTGTACCAGCACAGGCAAAGACAAGCCACATCGAATACAACAAACGGGTGCAGCAGTTTGTTATAGTTTGTTGAGGTCGTTTTATCCAGGGCGCCGTTCTGTTCTTTAAAGCGAGGTTCCACGGCTTTACAAAGCGGTGGGGGCGCAGCTAAACCCCTTTGCAACCACGTGCTTGCATATCGGCTTTGAAGGATTCGTATAGGTTTTGAAGCAATTCCTCATGACGGCATGATGTTTCCTTCCTTCCATCCTTCCTTCATTTCCTATTTTCGTCCATGTGTACACTGCACACACAAAATTCAAAGGAGATCTCGGTTTAAACTAGCAAAATGCGGATGCGGAGGCCCTCAAGAATATGCCCTCCACAACAAATCGTTGCGGCAGATATTGTGAGATGCTGCGAGCACCAAGGTGCATTGGGGATCTCATACGAGGACAGAGTCGACTCCACGGATCCAATCAATCGCTCGTTGGTGCCGAGGGCATCCTCGGCCAAATACACCTGGAACTCTGACACAAAACCTTAGCCAAGCAAGTGCAAGTCATCTTCAATATAGTCACATGGAGTCTGCTGGGTGCCCACGTGCTGACAATGGCAAAGAGATGCAAAGAGCTGCTGCAAGTTTATCGTTTGGACAAAACACCGAAATCGGTCGTGGAAGCACCACGCTGCCAACTGACAATGCCCCCAATGGAATTTTCGTAGTAATCTTGGTCCGTGAACTGAACGCTCGCAACCTGGGTGGCCGACACAGGCCGACACTACGTTGCAAGTGGCAGGTGCCATTGGACTCAATTTCGATTGAGTCGCGGTGACGTCTCCCAATGTCCGGCTAGACTTGTCATAGAGTGCCACCTCAGAAAGTCTCTCGCCGGTACTCGCGCGCAAACAGACAACGAGGACATGGTCAAGTCTGAGGCAGCTCGCAAGACCGGCTTCTTCGAAGGCGGTCGTTTGAGAAACAGCCTGGGCAGCTCGCAGAACAAGTATGGCAGCTGGCACACAACCCAAGCTTGCGCACGATTCAGGACCGCCTGAGGCAAGCATCAAGTTCAGTGCCAACAGCATTGTGAAGGGTTCCACTTGGTGCTGAGCTGACACTCTAGAATTACCACACCGAAAGGAGCAACTGACAATGCCAAAACAAAGTCTTCGGCAATTCAGTCGTAGAGCCGGAGAGAAACGATAATATCAATGATATTTTCACTATACTTCAGGACAACTGCACATTCCCCAACACACATATTGACTTCTTGCGACTTGAGATTATAGAGCAAGGATGTCTGTCACATATCCTAGCCTAACTCCAGAAACATTCGCGTCTCCCACAAACCGGAAGAAAACAAAGAACCGAGCAATAAAAGCAGACCCGCAAAGTCACCAGGACAATCTCGACCAGGCTTCTTCAGCACGCATGCGGTTTAGTTTAGCCAGGCAGCGGCTCGGTTGGCAAGGACAATGACCCATTGGGCATGGTATCCGAACTGCAAGGCACCTCACTTGACTCCGCAAAAGACATGAAAAGACCAGGCGCATCCTGCGCTGGGCATCCTCAGAGCAAGTGGAGCCATGTGGAGCCCAAGTGCGAGTTGTGCTGGCTGGTATCGTGACTTGGTTCGTGCCCACAGGAATGAGCAAGGCGGCAGCATCCTACCAATAGCAGCATGGTTCCAAAGACGGGGAGAAAAGCTTCGATGCAGTCAATGACCATGTTTAGCACAATTACAGCATTCAGGCTTGAGCTGCATAATCACGCTTCTTGATCTTTGTAAACCTGCTGACTTCTCCTCACAATAAACTTCCGGCTAGCGGCGAGCCCTTGCCTACTATGTAATTCTCCATGCTGACACAGTACCGCCTTCGCACTCGCTCTGATGCATTCTTCGGCGTGCAAAGCGCACGTAGGCCTTATAGGCTTAGGGAAAAGCCTTCGGTGACAACATGTCCAGTCCGGCAGCAGCGAGCTGTCGTACTCGACTTTCGTTGCAAGAAAGTCTATGAGCGCCAGGTTGTCCTACAGAATGCAAGGTTCAACTTGACTCAACGGCTTCTACTAATATCTGCTCCAGGCTCTCGAGAAGTCCTTCGAGTTGTCGTGCGCCAGCCACACCGTATAGCTATCAACTGATGCTGCGTCTGCGGGCGGATCCCAGGAGACTGTCCCCGCGATCAAGAACTCAGCAGTATCAGTGTCGGTAAACTGCACATTGCCTCAGACCATGGTTGAATGTCACTTCCAGCAAGCATTCCAAACCTCTGGCTCTGTACCCTCCCGAATGAAAGCCCACAAGAAAGAGAAGAGTAGGCAAAACCCCGCCACATGCCCCCCGTTTGAAGTGATGCAGTACGAAAACGACAGACGAAGATTGACGCGGCATGATGGGTTGAGCATCTAAGTTAGGTGACTAACACACAGCCACAGCCACGGGAGGACAGCGATGAGGGCACGGCTAGAAGCTGAGCTTACGCACTTGTACCGTGCAAAAACGCAACACAGGGCGCTCTGACGGCCTGAACAAAACACACATGCCGAAGATAGCCCAGACGGCCGAGGAATGCCACATTGTGGATATCACCGGTCCCTTAATCACAGACCCCCAATGCACACGAGCTGCGGACTCATGGCCCGGTTTCAACTCTTAAACCTCCCCAAACCTCCGTGAGATTATGTACACCCATGTGAACCGATGAGCACCCACCTGGCCACAGCAAAGGGGGCAGGTTGGCTGCAGCACGCCATTTAACAAGGCAAGTGTTGCAGCTGACACTTTGAAATCCATGCGTTGTATCGGATCTGAGTGACAGCCCAGATATTGCAGGCAAGTTGCTCACCCCACCACCCTCGCAGCAGGTGAAGCACAATACACTCAGGAGGAGGGAACACCTGAAAACATCTGAAAACAGAAGCTGCACAAGTACGGCTCCACAGCGCTGGCACCTAAACTTGCGGTGCTGCTTGACACTTTGCGTTCATGGCCGACGCTGGCCTCACAAAGGCATGACAACCCGTCACAGGCCTCATCCACGCCGAATTCAACATCGCACGGCATCGGTGCTAAAATGAATCGGCCGGTCTACAGGTCTAGGGCCTTGTAGGCACTTGTAAGCCATCGTGTGACAGGAGAACTTAAGTCAATCCCTCGATCTTGCCACAGAGGCCTACTTAGAACTGGCGCTGCGATCCATGATTGCCAAACTTGATGTTAACCCACTGTTAGGCCGCTAGGCCGTATGCTGATCCATGGCTTAGGCATGCTGAGGCTCAACCATTGACCACCACCACCTCCACCCACCACGAATGCTCAACTAACCCAAAATACTTCAGTTCACAATAGAACGGCTGCAAAGTCGAGAGAACTCTGTGCGTGACAACAGTCTGAATCTTGCACAAGCATCATGCCAGGACTAAAGACACATTCTGAATCTTGACTGCGAAGGTGACTGGTTTCTCTTTTTGTTCTCGTCTCTCATCCGTCATCTTGATCTTTGGGATGGCGCACCTGCAATGAAGACTGAGCGTCAGTTCCTGACATGAACAGTTATGTCGTGTGGTATACCTAGCTTGCAGAATGGGAGCAGGCGAGGGCTGCAGACTCAACTTTGGCGCTTGAAATTCATCTGTGTGGCATTTAACATTTTGGCCTCGAAAGGAAGCACATTGATGGACAGAGTCCTGAGGACTGATGCAACACCATGCGACACAAACATGCTGAGTGCTCGAAGGGCAGTTGGCAAGGCCTATATTCTTCCCCCGGAAAAGGATGCCGGCACTGCCGTGTACTGCATTGTATACCTCCCGCTACACGGCCTGTGGTTTGTAACCTATTCGATCCCATTCCCCCCTGCCCTGCTCAAAGTCGATATAGTCAGGAAAACTGCCATGTTGTGTCTAGCCCTTTTCAAACTAAGGAATGTAGTCTAACGGCGACATTGCTACGTCGGCAATCAACTGAGGCTGCATCTTCTTGTCACGCCTTTCCTGCCGGGTCAGGTTTGAACCGCCGCTTCGGCTACTCTAGACTGCGCTGTGTGTCAAACCAGGTGCTCTGTCAGCCTTGCCTTGAAGAGAACATTCAGCCTTTCTTGAGGATGATTCAGGGAAGGCCCTTGCCTCGAGTTTGCAGAGCTCTTCGACTCCCATCGTAAGACTGAGTGAGTGAGGGAGTGGCACGACACCCTCGCAACCCTTCTTCACGGCGATCTTGCCACGTACCTTCAGGCTGCACAACAACTCAGAGTGCGAGCTGCACGCTGGAGCCCCGAGGGCGCAGAGATGTCGTGGGTGGCCACAACCGTCTGCCCCGTGACGAAATCGCCAGCAAGCTGGCAACAATTCAAGCGTTGTCAGCAGACGAAGGAGATTTGTGAGGCACCACAGGAAGCGCTCGGCCTTCTTTTCCTTAACTTTTTGCTGCTGCTCCTGAGCTACCTCCCGATCCTGCAGGCACTTCCGTGCTCTCAAGCAATCATTTCCCACATGTCACATGACAGTGCTCCAGGGCATGTGAGCGGCTTAGCGGGTGACATGCAGAATATCGGGTTGGGTATCACTGCTATGACTGACGCTACCTACTAGCCAAAGGCAGCGGCATTCATGCAGTATGCTTGCAGGTGGGTCGCCAAAAGGCAGGGTCGCCAACAGCATGAACCAGGCCACCATGTAAGAAAAGACCAAGCCCAAACCTATTCGTGTCCCTTTGAGCCATGACTCAAGAACTTGTAAGACAGGTAGGTGATTATAAGAGCAGCCGTGCGCTGTCGACAGTTGCGGAAAGCACGGTTCCACCTTCTTCCTCTTCTCTTTGACAAGCTTGAGCCTGTTCGCCCACTCCCTGAGACAAGGGAAAGCGTGCACAGGCTGGCCAGATCTGGCCAGCGAAGCAATATACAACACGATGACCGAGCTGCGGTCTTGGCATCTTCTCGCTTCTCCTTCTCTTCGGAGGTCTCTGTGCCGTTCTTGGGTTCGCCTTTTGATGGCACAGGCTGCACTGCAGCTACTCAGCCAGATTGTGTTGTTTGGAGTTGCTTCAGCAACCTGCCAACCAAGAAGCTGTAAAGCATATCATCCGACATGAAAAGCGCCCATATCTCGGAGCACGTGACAAACCTTGGGAATCAGGGTTCAATGATCATGCAGGTCTTGTATCGTTGAGCAAGAGGACACAAGCAACCACTCATGACACATAAGCGCGATGCTTGTAATTAATTTCTCGAACACGCAGTTCCTCCAAGATGGTGCACCGGCCATGTCTCCGTGCAATCAGCTCGAACCCGCAGGCCTTCACCCACTGAAATGTGTACTGCATCCTTGGCCGGGATGATGGCTGTTTGCTACCACAAGACATCTCCTTGCCACCTGACAACATATTGAACTTACGGCCATGCCGGCAAAGTATGTGCGAACCTGCTAACCATTGCTAGCCGTTTCTTTACTGATATGCATTGGGTTCGGCCGGTCCACACTAACAGTCACCACCAGCAGACCCACAAATAAAAGCACCCGGTAAAAGCCAAAAAATTGACTGAGATTCCTGCTATTCCTGGTGCTATTTCTGGTGCTATTTCTGGTGCATTTTTTTGTGCTATTCCTGGTGCTATTTCTGGTGCTATTTTTTGTGCTATTGTTTGTGCTATTTCTGGTGCTATTTTTGTGCTATTGTTTGTGCTATTTCTGGTGCTATTTCTGGTGCTGTTGCTGGTGCTATGTGACTAACAATCACCATCAGCAGACCCACAAAAAACAGCACCCGGTAAATGCTAAGCTGATAAAATTGACTGGGATTCCTGGTGCTATTTCTGGTGCTATTGTTTGTGCTATTTCTGGTGCTATTTTTTGTGCTATTGTTTGTGCTATTTCTGGTGCTATTTCTGGTGCTATTGTTTGTGCTATTTCTGGTGCTATTTCTGGTGCTGTTGCTGGTGCTATGTGACTAACAGTCACCACCAGCAGACCCACAAAAATAAGCACCCGGTAAATGCTAAAATTGACTGGGATTCCTGGTGCTATTTTTGGCCTGTGTGTTATAAGGCCACGGCGTTATTTGACTGTTAGTGTGGACCGGCCGAACCCAAGATATGCACTTAAAACCAGTGCTCCAAACAAACGCCTGTAGACGCGTCTGCAACGTCGCGATTCGAAGAAAGTGCGGAAGCGTGAACATGCGTGCATCATGCAGGGCTAAGTTACAAAAATTGGTGCTCTCTGACGCCCTTAACATTGGGAAAAGGCATTGTCATGCGTGCTATACGAGACGTGTCCAGGGCCTCAAAAGGCTCCACAGCGTCCACAGAGGGTTGAAATGCGTGATGGGGACAAAAGGGACCAGGGGAGGTCCATGTGAATGAAGGCCAAGACCATGGGGTGAGGGCTTGCAAGGTCAATGCAAGAGGGCTTCGAGAAGAGGTCAGGACGGGAATTCAGAAAGGATCAGAAAGATGTGTTTTTTCGTGGGGATGCGGTCCAAACGGATAGGGGCGGTGGTCTCTAAGCCATACAGTAACGTACGAGAATGGCATCAAACACAATGACTTTCCACTTCTTGCTAGCTGCTGTTGCTGATGCACATGTGCTGGGGTGGCGGGGAAAGGAGGATATGGCGATGGGCAAAGGTCAGCATTGGACACAAGCATAGGAAAGCGCAGGGGCCTTAGGGCCTTCCGGGCCTTCCGGCACTCTGCAGCCTACCTCGCCCTGGACCCCAACTTTTCCTTCGTCTTTGGTGCTTCCCGTGGGGACATTTTACCTGGCGACTGCTCCTTTCTGCACGAGGGCAGAAGCATTGTCTGTGGTGTGAGGCTCTCAGTGTGCTAGCCAGGGGCTCTGACATTCCGGTTCCTGGCAGTTCCTCCTGTTGCAAAGCTTGCTCTAGAGGATCTGTTCACCATGCACCGGAGTGGGCTCGGCTGCGGATTTCGCGTACAAAACTGGAGTAGGACAGATACGTAGTGATGTCTGATGATGTACTGTTGAACTCACGCGATGTTTGCGGGCGATGACCGCAAACATTGCTGGCAGCGCCATTCAAGATCAGCTCAAACGTTTAGATTTAGATCGGAATCTTGTGGAAGGGCCGTGATGTGAGGACTGGCGTAAGGTGCCAGCAAAGACTCTGGAAGCGTGCACACCTTGCATGCAAGTTGCAGCACACCAGCGAAACTTGAAATTTGACATGAACTGACCTAAAGCTACAAGTGCAATTCTCGAAGGGTCCGTGCCACTTACACTTCACTTGCTCTGAAACAGCACAGCGCCAGGAGCCGGACCGGTACTGAGATTGTGTCGCTGTCAAGCAGCCATGGCTTCATTGCCTTAGCGCCACTCTTTCTACGACTATTCATTGCTAAGCGGCTTCTTTTCTCGACACCACATGTATTGACTATTGACCTCATGCCACAATTCCAAAACAGCCAAAGGCCACTTCATCCAATGCTGAGCATCTGGCGCCGTTGTAGTGTAGAATCTTTCCCGTGCTGCTGCAAAGCACTACCTGAATGAAACTGTTGCCGAAAAGCTTCGAGCTTGCTATGTTCAGCTGATATTTTCCTTTGCCGGCTTGACTTTCTGGTGGTCAATCCTTAAGCTGTGGATGCCAATTCAGGGGGCCATCTCGGCCATCTCAGTCGTGAAAGATGTCATTCGAAAAACTTTTCGAATCACAGAGACAATCCCTGAAAAAACAGAAATCCAAGCCCAAAGAAATCCAGTGCCCTCTGTGACATTTCTCTCCTCTTATTGAGAGCTCTCCAAGAAGATTCTCGCTGCGCGCTGGCAGCGGACGTTTTTCGGTTTTCCCCAATCACATGACAGCCAGGCAGTGTTCAGACTCCGAGGCTAGCACGTATGGGTTCAAACCAAGACCAACTGGCTCCACCTCTGTCGCTGCAAAATGTTGCACACTTGTACGTAGCGCCGGCACTTCCTTTTGTCTCTTAGAGTCGGGTGAGCTGCTGTCAAGTAGCTTCCGAGCAGCATCTGACAAGTCTGAGGAGCTTAGCTGAAAACAAAAGTTGTTTCACGCCCCCTTCGAAAAACACTTAGGTCCCGGCGCGGAGTTCCTCTAGATGCTCATCTTCGAACCTTGAAGAAACTTTGAAGAGGACAGCTCGCAATTTTTGGGAAAGAGTCGGGATCCTCCTGCGCGCGGGTCTACTCGCAAGAGGCTGCTGAACGTTGCAGATCAGCTGCCGACCCGAGATTCCGGAGCGTCGCCGCCTGCAATTGGCTCTATTGGCCCCCAATTTGAGTGTGGCTGTTGTTTTCACTTTGCATGGTTTTGAGGCTGTGGTCTTTGTTTCCTGTGTGCGTTTTGGCAGAGCTCCGTCAAACAGCGCCAGGACCACCTCGGCCGGGATCATGGAATGGCGCCCCAAGCTGTTGCAATTCCACTCCTCGGAAGTGCAAGCCCTACACTTCCTGCAAAAACTTGCATTGTTCCGCATGCTTGACAAATGGGGGGCGCAAGCAGTGGCGGGAAAGGTTTATAAACGCTATGCGGCGCAAGCACTGCTTTTGCCACGTGGTTCTACCACACTGCCCAAATTCGCTTTAACCCAGGTCCTTACACAAAGAAGGGTCCGTTCTTCGGTGTGTGACAACGCTGGGAATTTCCCAGGAAGAAGCTCGTACCACAGCAATGCCAAAATTCGAGCTGATCAGCTGCGGCCAGGCTTCGCTTGATAGGTTGACAGCGCCGAGTTGGGTGAACAATCGGCTGTGGTATGTAGAATTTCTTCAAGGAGCCGGAAAATAACTGAAACCCCCCCCCTATTAAGCCACATAGAGTTTCTATGGACAGGCAGGAATGGAGTTTAGTCTCGAGTCTTTTCTGGCTTCAGATTCAAGAAGGACGTTAAACAGGGCTGATGGCTTCAAGTTTCAAGTCGCGCGCACGGAACTTCAGTTTCATGTGCGTCAGTCATACGACTAGTATGGCTGACGATGAAGGTTCGAGGCTTACATAAAAGTCTCCCCCACCTTACATCTTACATGAGGAAAATGTTGAACTCTACATTCTTGCCGAGCTACACCTTTCATAGGACCCACATTCAACGAAGGATCCGTTCGGCGGTGCGCGACTGCGTTACTTTTGTAAATTGTCTTGCGGAACTCCAAGTGTTGCAAATGTTGAAGCAATCCGGACACATCTTGGAACCGGCTGATGAGTCAGCAATACTTTCCTTCATGGGCACGCGTGCTCGCTTATTTTACAAGCAGTCAAGGAGCAAGAGCACCGTGGGGATGAGTCTTGTTGCTTGTAGCCACAATGGCATGCGCTATACGGATTTCCAACCCATACGATACAATCACGAAATCCGCACTCCACATGTCGCAGAGGCTTGCAATGTCGTCACTTGCCAAACACAGAACAGCGCAGATTTGGGGTCGAAGGGCATCTGAAAGGCGCGTGTAGTTCCCATTCATCGCCAGCAGCCAAGGTGGCTGCGACATGCCACCCACCTGGGCAGCGAAACAAGAAGCCTATATTCTCGAGTGAACGCGCTTTCCTTTGTGAACGCTTTTTCCAGCGAACACTTGGGCCGCAGAGCCCAAAGATCGATTTCAGAAGAGCGATACACATCCTTGGCATTGGACACGGCTCTGCACTCTGCAGCACTCCACTCCTCTGACCATCAAGCTAAATTTTAAGTGCCCCGAGTTCCTCACAAGCCAATTTTCTATCGACTCTGTGATCTTCATGCTCTTCCAAGCCACGACCTGGCAGATTCGTGAGTTGGGCTCTGGGATATAGTCAGCAGTGACCTCTCCATACCTCGCCCCCTTTTAGTATCTGGCATCAACCAGAAGGAGCCCACGGTTGGCGATGCAGGAGTCCGGGTCAATCCTGGCAAAAGTTGGAATTCTGTACGTTGGTTCTGCTTCAGTCGTGGCAGAAACCATTGAACTGCAAACGGAGCTGAGCTGTCAAGCATGCCGCTTGGAGACAGAACGTTGTGCGCAGGGGCTTTGGCACAGCACAAACTCGGCCAGCCCGCCCTTCGTAGCCTAGGCTGTGGAGGACTTCGAAGTTGATGTACGTCTTGAGCCTCGGCGACTGCAAACATAACTCTCATACCATGATTGCAGCATTCACACGGACAAAGGGTCGCACTGCTGGTGGCAATATGGGACGGCTGCACAGACTTTGCCGTGCATGTTCATGTCCTGAGCTGTGCACCCCGGCCGCTGTCGTACTGACAAACAACACATGTCTGCGTAAGCCAATGACAAACAGCTGGGCAAGATCGCCGAGAATAACAATGTCAGCATCGAAGTATATCAACCTGCCGAGGTTCATTGACATGTGCACGTGCCTTCATGCGCATTCTCTCAGCTTGACATGCTTGAAGGGGCATTCCGAAACAACGTGTAGTACTTGTGCTGGGGTCTTCAAGTCTCAATTTTTCGGCTTTCGACTCACACTGGAGTAGAGTGCGAGGCAAGGATGCTCCACCCCCTACTGCCTCTTTTAAGGGTTTAAGGTTCGCTTGCTAGCCGTCTAGAGATTGCTCCGCGCGGCTGGTCGGCATTTGTTATGATCCAAGAGTCCTACCTTAGAAAAAGGTCAGCATCAAAGGTTTGCATCAGCCATCCCGCCTCATTTACACAGGTCACCCCAAGTTACGATACAAAACCAGTGCAACAAAGAAAGAAGCATCGATCAGGGCGGGTGGTCTTCAGGGGCCAGGACCAATGATTTTCTGAAGTCAGCTGCCACCGAGAAGCCCGTAGTGCAAGGACCAGCAACTGGGCTCCGACAATCTTCACCAACTACACGCTAGCTAACCTGGAAGTATCCACCTTGTGCCCTCCAGTAGTTCGTTTAGTAGCCATTTTAATTCTAAAGTTCAAGGGTGTCCGCATGGCTAGATGGCGGTCTCAAACGGCAAAGCAAGGAACGCAGGAAAACGAAACGATAGGCGGGGCAGATGGAGAGGCCACGAAGACTTCGGATTAAAACGGGTGCTGCCTTTGCACTCTCGCCCTAAGCACAGTATGCAGGAATGCAGGCATGCGCCCTGGGAAAAAAGCATGGTGGGTGGGGGTGGGCAGCGGCGAAAAGTGTCGGTGGGAGGGTTCGTGATGCGGGGTGCATCTGTCCCCATTTCGTTACGGATACGTCTCCGAATCCCGTTGCGTCGCCTGTTCTCCTATTTCTTGTGGCGTTGGGAAATCTCTAGCACGCGTGCCTTCCGCAGGAATACGTGCAGCTTCCCAAACCGCCCTCATGCCGCACGTGCCGTCCAGAACAGTTGTAGATTAGCCAAGCCGCGGATTGAGAAAAGGACCATAACGCAAAGCTGCATGTTCCAATGTTTTCCTGATCGTTGTCCCGACATCCGAAAAAAGCTCCAGACGGAAGTCTAAGACAAACCAAGAGCAGGCGAAGCACGCTTGGTAATGACCTGGCTCTGGAACGCCGATCAACCGCGGGACGTATCGAAAACGTACAGACGCAAACCGCGGCAATTTTCGTGGGAAACTAGCAAGGAAGGGTCAAGCATCGCGGCAAATCAATGTTCGCACCATTCCGCACCAAGATGACTCTGGCAGGCTTCTGCCTCTCGGTCCGCGCGTGAAAAGTCTGGCTTGAGGCAAGCCTCTGTAAGCAAAGGGCGCAGTGGCACAGAGTGGCTCACGGCTGCATGTATGGACCCCATAACATCATGGTCGTTCTCTGCATTTTCGAGCCCCAAGTCCGCGGCAAGAAGCTCGGCAGGTAGAACCTTTGGCATGTGCAGCGTTTGCAGCCCTGAAGGCCGAAAGTTAAGCAGATCTGGTAGATGTGCCCAGGCCCTGGCGGAGCGAAATTGAACGGACTTGCAAGGACCCTGCGGCCTGTGAAGGTCCGCATCAAAAGCTTCCTTCCCCTGTCACTGCTGCAAGCGGGTGGTCCTGCTCCCTTGCGGAACAGAATGCGGCTTTGAATGGCTTCCTGCAGCTCTTCGTCGGCATGGACCTGTAAAGGAGTTTCGATTGAAGGCGGCGAGTGCCCTGCAGCCAAGCTTTTATGCACCTCTAATCGTATGCCAGGAAGTTGCAGCTTCGCCACTGCCAGGAATCGCCTTGGGGACTTGAAACCGAGATCACAAATGTCACAAATGTTCCATGGCAGATCATGGCTTCTCAAAGAATGAAAGCAGCCTCAAAGCAACCAGCCATCTCAGAGTCATCTTAGAGCGATCTCAGCAGAGGGACGTTGAGAGTTCCGGCGTAGTGACGAAATGGAACCTGACAGTTCGCAGGCTGAGTTCAGGCTGAGCTCAGGCTGAGCTCAGCTTGCCATAAAAGTTCACGAATGCATTGTGGGGGACACAAAGCGATGCGACTGCTCGGAAGATGCCACAGCGGACCGAATCGCCACCACTGCAGGGCCTTCAGTTCTTGGTTCGCTGCGCATGCTGTGCTCGATCTGTTGCTGTCCCATGTCCCATTCTAGAAGTGCAGAGACGCAAACGGAAATCCGGGTCATCACTGCAAATGCAGAGATGAACCGTCCTGATTGGAGAAGGCCCAAGTGTTCGCATGGCTTCTTTCGCACATCACTCCAATTGCACAATGTCCTGGATCTGGCTCCGGTACTGGGGTCCCTCACTTCCTTCAGAACTGACCCCGGCCATCCACACAGCAACCCATCAACAACCCACCTCCAGAGCAGCAACACAACCTGATCCCAGCCTCGGATTTCGATGGTGACAAGACGCATGCCAGCAACAGGGAACAGCGATGTGGAACAGTCCTTTTCTCCAAGGCAAGATCGTATAAATCTGGGTTGACGTGAGCCAGACCTGACGCTGACTGTCGAATAAATCCGGAGAACGCAGAAGTCAAAAGGTCCAAGGGCCAAGCAGATCCCAGAACAAGAGCACCAAGTCCCTGCCCGATCCAAGGTCTACCATTCCACATCAATCCGCACAATGGCATGATGTGCAGTGCTGCAAGGCATGGGCCAGATAAAACCATTGCGATCGCATCGGCTCATGTGCACAGGTCTAAGTGCATTTGCCCAGAAAAATGGACTACTCATTGACTAGTATTGACTAATCTTGTTCAAACCCTGGCAGAGGCATGGTATAAGTTTTGTATACGACTTGTATATGTACATGGCAACTGTTCTCAATAACAGAACAATCATCGATGGAGCAGGTCTGCAATTCCGTTTGAGCTATGGACGTTCAGGACTCTCGAGATTCCCTTCATTTTCTCTCCAAGCTCCCATGTTGCTTTCTTGGGCTGTTGCTTCAGCTTGAGCACGCCACTAGTTGTCGGCGACCCTTGGACTGAGACCGGCACGCGATGCTCAGCAAACGCAAAGGGTGATGTCGCTAGACTCCGCTAGACTATGGGGCGCAGCCTTGGAATCTCGCGGAGAGTCGCTATATGTGACTCACTATGAGGCACTTTAAGGATTCACCCTGGTCACTTGGTCACCACTTGGTCACTTGGGGGTGTTTCTGTTTCTTCGCGCCGCTCACTGCGCACTGCTTCGTCAGTGCCTGCGGCGACTGCCTCGTAAGCAACTGTATCGACATGCATACGACCTTGAACAGGCGACTGCCTTGTCACGAACTTTCTCAGCTTGTATCTGGGCCAATGACGATCTCGGCTGTCTCGTCGTCGGTCATCCTGTCTTCTTTCTGGACCTGAAAGTTGGATGTGCAAAGCAAGAAGCTGCTAAAACACACCCTGTGTATCTTTTGAAAACGAGGTCTTGCTCCAACATGCCCCAACCCCTGGGATAGGAAAAGCGAGGGCCATTCTAGATGAGACACATGTATTTGTATACATATATATATATGTATATATTTATGTATTTATATTTATTTATTTATATTTATTTATGTATATATATATATACATATATATATATATATACATATGTATGTATACATTTTCATTTACTTACTTATGTATAGATATATACATATATGGTTCCGTGTCCCATGTCGGTACCCCCACCCCCCCCCCCCACCCCCCCCCATGTTATCCCCCCCCCCCACCCCCCCCCGCCCACCCCCCCTAAGCCGTAAACCTAACCCTAAACCCTAACCCCTAAACCCCTAAACCCCTAAACCCCTAAACCCCTAAACCCCTAAACCCCTAAACCCCTAAACCCCTAAACCCCTAAACCCTAAACCCTAAACCCTCAACCCAAACCCCAACCACACTACCCCACAAGGGGGGCCCAAACCACAGGGGGGCGGGGCGGGGACCCTAAACCCTAAACCCTGAACCCTAAACCCTCTCTACCTATGTATATTTAAACCTTAATGGGGTCGTGGTCCCGGTTTGGTCGTTTAGGATTTAGGATTTAGGATTTAGGATTTAGGATTTAGGGTTTAGGGTTTAGGTTTTAGGTTTTAGGATTTAGGATTTAGGATTTAGGGTTTAGGATTTAGGATTTAGGATTTAGGATTTAGGATCACGCGCGTCACGCGCGTCACGCACGTCACGCGCGTCACGCGCGTCACGCGCGTCCCGGCTTCGTAATTTAGTATTCGGGGGGAAGCCCGGCTTCGTAATTTAGTGTTCCAGGGGAAGCCCGGCTTCGTAATTTAGTATTCGGGGGAAGCCCGGCTTCGTAATTCAGTATTCGGGGGAAGCCCGGCTTCGTAATTTAGTCTTCGGGGGAAGCCCGGCTTCGTAATTTAGTATTCGGGGGAAGCCCGGCTTCATAATTTAGCATTCCGGGTGAAGCCCGGCTTCGTAATTTAGTCTTCCGGCCTTTTGGGGGGGAAAAATGGAGGGGTGTCCAAAACCATCGATTTCAGTACTACAAAAACGCATTTTTAATTGTGGGTCTGGCAAATCCTGGGTGTCCGGCTTTTTGGGGGGCTTTTTGAAGCCTTGTGGTGGCTTTTAAAGCCTTTTGGCAGCTCTTGGGGTCTTCTCGGGCTTTTATTGGCGGATTTGGGAGTTAAATAGAGGGGCGCCCAAAACCATCGATTTCAATACTAAAAAATCGCATTTTTAACTGCGGGTCTGGCAAATCCTGTGTTTCCGCCTTTTTGGGAGCTTTTTGAAGCCTTTTGGTAGTTTTTACAGCCTTTTGGTAGCTCTTGGGGGAAAAAATGATTGGTGATAAACAAATAGGTTAGGTAAAAAAGAGAATATATATATATATATATATATTTCGGATGAAAAGGGATTCTGGGAGGGAGGGGTGATGCCAAACACGTGGGGAAATGCCAAACACCCTTAGTGAATTCTTGGACCAGAGATGCTGAACCCTGAACCCTAAACCCTAAACCCTAAACCTTAAACCCTAGTCCTAAACCCTAAACCCTAAACCCTAACCCCTAACCCCAACCCTCAACCCTCAACCCAAACCCCAACCACACCACCCCACAGGGGGGCCATTGGGGGGGGGGGTACCATGGGGTGGGGGTGGGGGGGTGGGGGGGGGGGGCGCGACGCTGCACCATATATGGTCCAGTGCTCCCCGTCCCCCCTCCCCCCCCACCCCATGGTCTGGAACCCCCCCCCCCCCCTGTGGTGTGGTTGGGGTTGGTTTTAGGGTAGGGTTTAGGGTTTAGGTTTAGGGTTTAGGTTTGGGTTTAGGGTTTAGGGTTAGGGTTTAGGTTTAGGGTTAGGGTTTAGGGTTTAGGGTTTAGGGTTTAGGGTTTAGGGTTTAGGGTTTAGGGTTTAGGGTTTAGGGTTTAGGTTTTGGGTTTAGGTTTTGGGTTTGGTTTTGGGTTTAGGGTTTAGGGTGGTTTTAGGTTTAGGGTTTAGGGTTTAGGGTTTGAAAGGTTTTAGGGTTAACCCCCCCCCCTGTGGTGTGGTTGGGGGTTGGTTTTAGGGTTTAGGGTTTAGGGTTGGTTTAGGGTTTAGGGCTTGGGGTTTGACAGGGTTTAGGGTTTAGGGTTAGAGACCGTAGACCTGGAGGGGGAGGGGGGGGGGGTAAACGCCTCACACACATAGGTTTTCCCGAGGGCGTGCTCCCTCAACCCAAGGCACAACACTCACAAAACACGGGTTTTGCCGAGGGTCGGCCCCCCCCCCCCTACCTGACCATACCATTGGGGGGGGGGGGGGGGGGGGCCGGACACGCCAGACGCCGGACCATATATCCCCCGCCCTTCTCCTTTTCTGCCAACGCCCCTTCCCTCGAAGGAAGGCTGGCGAGCATCATGAGCATGGGTGGCCACCCGCAGACTACATGGAGCGAGAGCATCACAAACATCAGGAACGGTCACGCCCTCCCTATGCCCTTTCCGAAGCCCAACCAGCACGCAACGGTATGGTGTGGAATGGTGTGGAGTTTGAAGCCACCCTCGCGCTGACTACAACTGGTAGCCATTCCATTGCTGTTGGGGCACGGTCACGGCGACCACGAGAGCTTTTGCTCCCACTGCTGCCTTAGGTTGGAAGCAAGGCACAGCAGTTTGAGACACTTGGAGGCTTGAAAGCACAAACATGAAGTAGATTATGTGCATCTCTCGATTGGCTGGGCTACACTAGGGAATGGTTCGAATACAAGGAAGCTCAAAGTGAACGCGGGAATAGGGGCCTTCAGGCGTTCTGGATGCCCATCCCGGCATGCTAGAACATCCAACGCAACTGAACTGACGTTCTCAGTGCTCCGCTGCGGCTGCGGCTGCGGCTGCGGCTGCGCCCACGCCTAGCAGCAGCCCAATGAAGTATGCGTGCATGGTTGATTCAGGATGTTAGCCTTCTTTCCGTCCTTACTGCTCGTCCTGCCGTTCTCCGGCAGTTCCACAGACTGACGAGCAGCCCCACACCGCCTTTTTGACCCAGTCAACTTGGCAAGGTCATGCTCTGTACAAACCTAGATTTCGTGTTTCAAGAAATCTGCCTCACAGAGGCCAGACACTACCCAGGAAAGTGCAAGACTCATGGGAAAAAACAATCCTGTCCTCGCAGCACTCCCATGCGCCCCTCAAGTTAAGCTTACGAATATTGCACGTCCCGCAATTGTACCTGGGTGGAGCAGAAACTCTGCTGTCGTGATTCTGCAGGAAGTTTGCAAAACAGTTGCATGGCGGACTAGATTGTGCTCTGGTCACCGGCCCCCTTCCCACTCACGAGCACACGACCTGCATGCATCTGCATAGATCTGCATAGGCCGCTCCCAGATTCTGAGGGAGTCTACGATGCGGCTGGAGTCTCAACATGCCTCCGTGCAGTTATCCGTGCATCTTGTTTAACCCCCATCAAAGAATCTGTATATACATACGCAGATACATATATATATATATATATATATATATATATATATATATATTTATTTATTTATATTTATATTTATATTTATGTATTGATTTATGAATTTATTTATTTATTTTATGTATTTACTTATTTATTTTTGTATTTATGTATTTATGTAGTTATTTATTTTTCTACATTTATATATTTATATATTTGTATATCTGTATATTTATATACTTATATATTTATATATTTATATTTATCTATTTACCAACACACACACACACACATACAAATGTGACGATATGTATTTATGTATATATGTATTTATTTATCTATTTATATTGTTGCTTATTCATTTATATATTTATTTATTTCATCTTGTTTGTACTATAGTTACTATACATAACGATATACATATACATAGACATAGATTCCCACACCCTTGGTGTGGGTTGACTGAATTGTCAATGAACCATTCTACTCGCCGTCCTTGCCCGATCTCCTGTACGGACCCCTGGGCCCGTCAACGTCCCCAGTCCGCCGAGTATCCCAGTGTGTAGTGTGTAAAGGGGCTCCCGTTGCAATTCGCCTTTCCTAAAGGAAAGTCCTCTTTCGGGTGGGACGGGGCCCGAAATTTATTCTCAGAGCCCTCAGAGTCGATAGATCGGAGCAGATGCATGGGAGATGTGCTAACCAAGCTTGCACTACCTCAAAGATGATACGAATTAAACCTGAGCGTGCGTTGCTTGCACATGTCTGCACATGTGCTGCACACGCACGAATGCCAAACATTGTGCTGGCTTTGGAGAAGTATCTCTACGTCTCCGACAAGCAAAAAATCTTGAAAGTCCTCAGGCGCCTTTCCCTGCGACCCGGAAGATCAGGTGCGACCGAGGAAATGGACATGGTGACATGGCATACATGGTATCACTATGGCTTTGGAGCATCTCAGATCGGCTGGGCAGTAGCGTCGTTGCTGCAGAAGGCCGGCACCTGTCCACCAGGTAATGCTCATTCGGAGCCAGCTGATCTTCTATGAGTTTTTTGTGAGCCCACACTCTAACTATTCTACCTACTTCAAGGATCTTCTGTCCGCGCAACCCCATTCTCCCACGGGAATGCGGCTCCATGCTCCACAGCACCTCTCCCAAATGGGCTGGCTTTGCCGACTGATGGCACCGGGGCCCGAAACAGTCACCAGCAACAGCAGGCCAGGTGTTGACCTTGCACCAGATAGTCGATGAAAGCAACCCAGGAGCCCGTGCCTTTATTCGGAGACCGAGGCGGCTAGATTTGATGGATCCTCATCCCCCGTGCCTTTTTTGAACCCGTACTGAGGCCGAGGCGTGTGACGGGAAGGGGTTTGCACTGACGCTCTCTGGCTTGAAACTCGCTGGCTGGAAACTCTGGATACGTGAATGAACCGGCAACCTTGGAGGGGCCAGAAGCGATGAGCACGATGCGTCAGGCAAGCTCTCCATTGCATGATCCAGGCAACGCCAGGGACTCCCTGTAGCTGTAGCGTGCTGAAGTGATGAGACCACCCCATCCCAGACGACCTGCAAAGAAAGCGAAGCGGAGGCCAGGCTCACGATGCTTACGTACACTTCCGGGTATCAACCAGCCTCTTACCCGCCGACGCTTTGGATGGTGAGGCCGCACACTTCCTGGTGGTTTTTCCGACACGGCCTGAGCGACATCTTCCCAGGGACTATACTATGCGAGTGACAGTTCATCCATAGGCGTGCGAAACAACCGCGCACAATGCAGTCTGCCACTCTGCATCATCCGAGAGCGCAGCGGATTGTAGTCGTTCTTCCATGGTTGAAAGTTTTTGAGCTGCTGATTGGTGATTGTCCATGAGCTGCTGCAGTGTGTAGCGCACAAATCTCGTAGCTGTCTTTGATTCGAACGCCCACCTGGACAGAGTTACCTTAAACTCATCTGGGTCGATGGTGCCCCCGCCATCATGGTCCAGCATTCCAAAAAGCTGCTCCAAATCGGCCTGCGCATGCGTTGCGCAACGCACAGCGTCAGCCCACGCCCGTGCACGCACTTGCCACTGCACGCACTCTGTACCCACTCCGTACCTCTCTCACTATCCTCTTACTGCGCAGAAGACCTCTCTGCATCGAGGATCGCGGCATGTCCACGCCTGATCGATGTCCATGACCCGCAATCGGTTTTGGAACTCCCGCACTCTTCGGGCGCCATCCACGAGCTCCTGCAGAGTCAGCTCACCATCTCCTCAGGCATAGTAAGAAAAACTCTTCCTGGGCTCATGCTGCTCTGCGACTCATGCTGCTGCCAGGTGCTTTGAGCCTTTCCCCGGAACCCCGGTGTCCGGGAACCTCAAAACCAAAAACTAGACACACATATATATATATATATGTTGGTATAGCCCGCGATACAGCCGTGATTAGCGATCATGTAAGCATCACGTGCTGGATGATCACAGATCACGGCTGTATCACAGGCTATTTAAACTAGCGGTTCCCGGACACCGGGGTTCCGGGGAAAGCCCTATCAGATGCAAGGCCAAGCTTCCATCACCGTCAATCTCAGCAAACATCTTGTCCAGTTTCCTCAGGTCCTCCTCCTCGTTCTCTTCCATCTCCTGACCAGTGACAAGAAGCCATAGGCAATGGGCCATAGCCCAAAAAACAAGTTTCAA
This sequence comes from Symbiodinium natans, assembly GCA_905221605.1. Taxonomy (NCBI): domain Eukaryota; class Dinophyceae; order Suessiales; family Symbiodiniaceae; genus Symbiodinium; species Symbiodinium natans. The sequence goes on along the minus strand of CAJNDS010002748.1, from coordinate 27,777 downwards.
TTCATGCTCGGCACACAGGTCTGTTTCTTTAATCACACCAAAACTCCATTGCCATGTTCGTGACATCTTTTGTTCGCTGCTCGGCGAAGGTGTCCACCACCACAGCAACTACAAGATTGAGGACGCCAAAGACGATGGTCAGATGTGAACCTCACTGCATCGAGATGAAACGCGCACAGAATGTTGGGAAGGGTCGACTGACACTTCTTGGAAGTAAAGGGGGAGGCGGTGAGCGCGTGGACAGAAACGAACGCAAAAGTGCTGCTGAGCTCGCATCACAGGCCTGATCTTCTTTACACCAGCTGAACATAGAAAAAACATGCATACGAATGCATATGTATATGTATATATATATATATATCTATAATGTGCGTATATATATATATGTATATAAGGTCACACCCCCCCCCCATGACCTACCGTGAGGCCGTGTCGGAGTAAGAAATCCATACTTAGTCATAGGTATGAATTTAATAAGGACCCATTATTTGAACGAAAACCTTATCAAAATTAATACGAACCGTATTAAAATTAATAAGACTCTTATTGAAATTAATAGGAATCTTAGTGAATTACTAGGAATAATGACTTGGAATCGTATTTGAGTCAGAGGAACTCTCTATCAAACGTCATGGGAATGCTATTAAAATGTAGAAAATAATAGGGCCCCCATGAAGAATAGTGGGGAGCCTGTGAAAATGAAAAGGACCCTTTTTCAATTCACGGGAATGTGGGAATTCCATTAAATCTAAATAGGAATCCTATTAATATTTGTCTTAATCTTGTTATGATGAATCCTATTCAATTTATGAGGAACCCCACTAAAATTCATAAGAACCCTTTTACAAATTAAGAGGAATCGTTTAAATGAAGAGGGTCCTACCATCAATAGGAATTAGAAGCAACACCACTAAAAATCATGAGAACCCTATTGCAAATAAATAATAATCCTTTGAAAATGAAGAGAAACCCTACTAAAATTAATAGGAACCAATAGGAATCCTATAAAATCAAATATGAAATTTCATACGAATATTCTGAAATGGTAGAGGAGTCCTATTAAGATGGTTAGGAACCCTTTTGACGTTAATCGGAATTTATTAGGAACCCCAGTAAAATTCATAAGAACCCTATTTCGAATTGATAGGAATCCTTTAAAATGAAGAGGAATCCTACTAAAATTTATAGGAACCAATAGGAATCCTACAAAATTCAACGTGGTTCCTTTTCAAAGTTTCTTGGCTGCCTGTTAGACTTAATGTGATTCCTATCAGAATTAATAGGACTAGGAATGCTATTCAAATTTATAAGAATACCATGAAAATTACTTGAAGATGCACTAAAATGAATAGGCACCAATATGAATCTTAAAAAAGAAAGTTTAGTTTCAGAGGAACCCATTTTAGAATGATTAAGAACCTTGTTGAAATGCAAAAGAACCCTATTGAAAAGTATTAGGAATCCTCTGATGTTGAATAAGAAACCTCTGAAAGTTCATAAGAGTATAAGTAAAATGAAAAAAAGTCCTATAAAGATGGTTAGGAACCCTTTTACATTAATAGGAATAGGAATGCTATTGCTGAGATTAATGTAACACTGACCAAAATCAACGAGCCTCCAAGTATGCTGACACGTCCTGCTTCGAACCAAAACCGTCCACTGGACAGCTACGTGTAGAGCTGCACGGTTCTGGCCCGAGAGAGGTACGAGGCAAAACCAAGAAACCAAAAAAACCCATCTTTTTTAGAGAATGGGGAGGGGATGTTGAAAAAGATGGTTTTTTTGGTTTTGCCTCGTAAAAAGATGGTTTTGCGTAGGAAAACCAACTTTTCCCTCGCAAAAGATGGTTTTCCTTAAGAACACCAAGCCAAAACCATCTTTTTACGAGGAAAAAGTTGGTTTTCCTATGAAAAACCATCTTTTACGAGGCAAAACCAAAAAACCAAAAAAAAAATCTTTATTAGAGAATGGAGGGGGATTTTCAAAAAGATGGTTTTTTTGGTTTTGCCTCGTGTAGAGATGGTTTTTCATAGAAAAACCATCTTTACCCTCGTAAAAAGATGGTTTTCGCAACACAAACCAACTTTTACATCGTAAAAATATGGTTTTGGAGCCAAAAACCAACTTTTACCTCGCAAAAAGATGGTTTTCCTGGGGCAGACCAGACCAAAACCATCTTTTTACAGGAGAAAAGTTGGTTTTTCTAAGAAAAACCATCTCTTTACGAGGCAAAACCAACAAAACCATCTTTTTCAACATCCCCTCCCCATTCTCTAAAAAAGATGTTTTTTTTGTTTTTTGGTTTTGCCTCGTAAAGGATGGTTTTGGAGCCACAAACCAACTTTTACCTCGCAAAAAGATGGTTTTCCTGGGGCAGACCAGGCCAAAACCATCTATTTACGTGGGAAAAGTTGGTTTTTCTATGAAAAACCATCTCTTTACGAGGCAAAACCAAAAAACCATCTTTTTCAACATCCCCTCCCCATTCTCTAAAAAACATGTTTTTTTTTTTTGTTTTTTGGT
>CAJNDS010002748.1:0-25154 GCA_905221605.1 Symbiodinium natans | reverse complement strand
CCCCCCCCCCCCCCCGGTCTGCACAACCTGTAGTAGGTATGAGGATGATGGATGCCAAGGTTTAAGGTTCTTTTCTTGCGGGACCGGCCTGTGCCGCTAGGCCTAAAAATAAAACAAGGCTTAGGCCATGGGTCCGCTATGGTCCTCCTTTGCTATATTTGTCCGGTGCTGAATCTCAGGTCAAGCCACCAGTGAAAACATCCCAAAAAGCAGATTTCAGCATCCTCCGCAGTTGCAGCTGCCACGGTGCTGGAATCTTGTTCCCACTGCTGAGAGTCCTGTCAATTTCCGCTGGCTCTGGGCCCTTGCAGCCTACGAAAGTTCAGGTGGTGGGGTTAGGACAACCCGAAACAAACGCAACAGCAAGATACCCTCTTTCACCTGCCACATGTGTGACCTGCGTCAGCTGTAAGTCTCAGCTGCGAAATCTCAAAAAGCCACCAAACAGCACTGGAAGTAGTCCATCCGCTGACCCTTGGGGCGGCGCGTTGCGCCCGAAGCCTTTAAACTGCAGGGATTCCTCATGATTTCTCCCTGCCTCGAGTATTGCATTTTGAGAAATCTGGAACTTGGTGTGAGCGCCTGCGTCAATCTTTCGGCATCTGCATTGCCGGCATTGCAGCTTTATTGCGGGCATGCCTTCGATGATGGATTCGGAGTTGGCGGTGAGCTGTCGCAATTGCCACCTTGGAGCACATTTTTGTATTTGCTCCCCAAGCAGTTAACAACCCCTGAGGTCGACTGCACAGCACACAGCACAGGAGCCCTGTTTTGGACAGCTCTACATATGGTTGCCTACATCTTTTTTGACGAGTTTAACTCGATCATTGCAGGTCATCAAAAAGAAGGAAGTATCCTCGTCCTGTACTACGACGGGGGAGCAAATACAAGGGTGCTTTGACTGTACAAACCGCTGTAGAAAGCCAGAGTGAGGAGCCATGTAATCAATGCGGTTTCCTTCGAGTCTTCAGGCAACCCACTGATCAAATACGCAAAAAGGCGGGCCTTGTTTAGCTTCATCATTGCTTGCAACTTCGTCTGCCTGGCAGCATCTATCTACTAACTCCTGCCAAAAAACGAATCAGAATCAGCAACACGTCGCACTCAGCATCCCAGGCTTCTCTGCCTCTGAAGCTTCAGAAATCTCCTTTGAGACATCACTGGAGCTGGTCGCCCTGCCAAATGGCGTTTGTGGCAAATGTCGCTCCGGGTGGCGTGCCGACTGAACTATGTGCCTCAGTTGTCTGGGTTCGCCTGCCTTGGCTGCGAGCACCGACGTGCAAATGACTCACAACTTGATGCAAAAAAGTTCATGTCAACAAAACAAACATGTTATCTTCACTCGGGTCTGCTGTCACGGCGTTGTTGTCATCAGGGTTGGTCATTCCGCGTCTTCATGGGGCACGTTGTGAAACATCACTAACTCACAACCTCCCTTAGGGAGCTTTGAGCTGAGATTGCCGTGGAATGCCATGATCCAGCAACTGGATGGACAAGCCGGAGCAAGAAAGCTACTGTGCCCACAAGGCAGGCCTGCCGCGCCCGCGCTCCTGCCTTTTGTCTTGCAGTTTGCAGTCGCAGGCTAGCGCTCTCAACTTCGGAACCAAAGCAGCCCGAGATTGACACTGCTCCAGATATATGTCTCGACTGGTGCCTGGCTTCCAGATCACCACACAGGTTGCAGTTCCCGCCCTCTGAATAATAGAAATACTACTTATTACTATCAAGAAAAGAGAGAGGCTAGAAAATGCGCACGCGACTTTGCCGCATGGTACATCACACGATCCAATCCCTGGACTGAGACAAAGGAAACCAGAAGTAGCAAGGAGTACAATATTCTGACGAGATGCCGGAGACAGACTTCTGCAACAACGGGCCGCGTCACGTTGTCCAGGTGACAAGCCAAGGTTAAAAAGGGAGACAAAACACGAACAATTACACAGGGGACAGGAGACGAGAAAAGAGGCAAGAAAAACAACTCGGCCATGGGGCACTGACCTCTGAAGGAATAGAAAAATTGAAAAGAACAGTTGAGAAGAAGATAGAAATGAACCCGTGGATATGAACCCCAGCGACAGCGAGTCGATTCGAGCATGCGGGACCCGAAACCCCCAAGAGCGCACACGCAGACGAGGCTGAAATTGATTTCTTCGGAAACGAGTTTGAAAGCAACTGAGGGCAAACAAATGGGGCCTAAGGCCTGTGCCCGCGCCTGGACAGTCACTTAGTCGGATGCATGGCTACTATTTTTGTCATGTTGCAATTTTTCTATCTTGTTATTCTTTTTCACTTACACCAAAAAAATGTACATCATTGGATTCTTCATCAGTGTCATAAATGTAATCTGATACTTATTTGTAGTTATCCTCGTTGCTGTTGTTATTGGCATTGTTTTAAACCACTTGAGCTGCACCTTCGGCGATCTTTTGACAAGTGACGGGAAAGCCTACGCAACCCACAACAAGCAACCAGCAAGCTACCAATCGCAATCAATAGCAATGCGCCCACAAACGATATGTATATATGTATATGCATATATGATCCCGGTTCTCCCGGTTCGCGGTTCGCCGGTCCCCCCGCATGGTATACACCCCCCCCCCCCTCCCGCCCCCATGGTATCCCCTCCCCCCCACCTGCTCCCCTAAACCCTAAACCCTAAACCGTCTCCCGTCTCACATTGAACTGTTAGGGCCAGGCAGGGCTTTCGGGGTCGGTCACTCTGCATAATCCCTCTCGAAGCTCAAAGTAGGCACAGAGGCAAACAGAAGACAATGCAGATAAAAAGGTGGAGGAAGACAAGCAGGGACCACGCGCGCCCTTCAAGCCGGGAGGCTCCTTCTTTCGACCTCGCCACCTTTGCGCCAGCAAGCGGGATAGAACGCAGGAAGATGCCATCCCAAACGTGGGCTCTTGGATGCGAACTGCGCACGTATTGCGACCTGATCAGCCGAAGAATGTCAATTGCATCCAACTTTTCCAAGCAGTACAGGAGTCCGTCTGAGGATGCCACACCGTCTATGAGGACCTCGCCCCGTGCCTTGACGACGCATGCAACGGGCTACGCTGCGGACCCTCAAGCATTTGAGATCGCAGCAATCGCATCGAGCGCTGATTGAGCTGCTGAGGAATCACCTTGCCAGCTGATGACAGCAGAAACTGCAGTGGCCGGCTCTGTAAACTTGGGATCGGCACGGAAACGAACCCAGGGCGTGTCCTGCACAATGCAAAAAGTCATTCAAGCACCAACGATGGGCAAAAACACTGTATCGAGTGACATTGCACGACTGAACACTGAGCATACTGACATACCCGACATCCGTACACGACGCATGCGTAGCCAAAAAAATGGCGTCCCAGCAGCTGTTATCTACCACATCGCACCCCTTTGGAAAAAGAAGCTAATTAGGGAATCTAAGGCTTCTACTAAAACATAGAATACAAATCCGAAGGTAGCGCTACATCGAATCAATGTGTAGGATCTTTCGCCTTGGTCCCCGCACAAAACGGGCTTGATTTAACCGTTGGTTGTTTCGTATTGGTGACCCTAGTCGTATGAAGGTGAGAGTTGCGAGATGCAGCGTCGTGCGATTTGGGGGGTTTTTCCTGCGGACGAGACGGACGAGTGCTGTGGGCTGCCTGACTTCGTGCCGCGCGTTTACTCGCCACTTAGTTACTACCTTGACGATCCCCTGGTGGTGAAGCAGAGGTAGTGCAGGACCACTGCAAGTCTGCAAGTCTTGCGACAAGCAAACTACTGGCACGACTACCTTCAAACTCAAGCCCAGGCGAATGATGGTTTGTTTTGACATCGTCTCACTGAGGAGGTCGATGTTGAGGGAGATGGTTGGAAGCTCATGCCCTCAAAGATTGCCTGGAGAGTGCGGACTGTCCCGAATCTGACCCTCAGGACCTGGAATGTGCAAATCTCATTGCAAAAAAAAGTCCCCACATGGTTTGACTCATACTCGTGCCACTCCCATGGATTTGAGCCTCAGCGGTTCAGCCGAGGCTCCTCACGTATAGCTGTGTTTAGCCCAAAGCCAACCAACCATGCAGTAAACACAGGGACAACATCAAAGAAACGTGCGAGGTCGGCAGGTTCTAAGCTTCTAGGTTCTGAGCCCCAATGCAGAAATGAGTGCAGTGAAGATGACTTCCACTGTCTGCATTGCATCATCGAGCGCAGCCCTTTGATGGCTACTCCAGCTCGCAAGGAGGTTCGCAAGTTGGACATCATCGCAGACACTGGCAGATTACTTCAAGGGGAACAAAATGAAGCTCTGACTGCGACCTTGGTTTACAACGTCTCATAGCTGTCATAGCATACATCAACTCGTCTATTGATGAAACTATGAATGGCTTCATCGGTGCTTCCGTTTTGGGTAGTCGATTCTGGTTGTAGCGACTCAGACTTTGCAGGCGAGTACGATGCGCAGTCGACCACTGGATGTGCAATATTCTTCGTTGGCCCGCAAAAGCCGACCGAAAGCCCGACCGCAAAGCCGAGCCGAAGGCGAAGAAATCTGGTGGAGCAAGTCCTGCTAATGTCCATTGGAGATATTCCTGTTTTGAACATTCAGCTGCCGAAGTCTTTCAGATAAGGCATTTGGAGGATATCAAGCCACGATCTGTGGGTTGTCTGGACAAGCCGGTGCGCGACGACACACAGACTGCTCACAGAAGGTCGATTTTGGTTGGCTCTGCCAACAGTGTGATGATGGATAGTTTCCTCTGCTAGACAAGCGAAAAGGTCTGTTGTACTAACCAAGCTTTTTACTAGCCGAAATCAACTCGGTATCGAAGTCGGCACCTTCCGAAGGTCAACCTCACCGCACGTCTGGGGGTGGCACTTCTCAGGGCTGGGCACTCCCGGGATAAACTGGGCGGGACTTGGAGGCGAATACTCCAGCAAGCTTCTCTGCGCGCCTCGAAAACCCGAAAAGCCGAAAAACCCAACACTGAAGAGACCGGGTGACGGGACAATCGGGACAACTGCCAAGGCTAAGGCTTTGAGACCAGCTTTGGCTCCGGTGAAGCTTTTACAGTCCAAGTGGAGCAAGCGGGCACGAACTGCGCAAAGCCACTGGCCAGGTCGCAGCCTGAACGCGCTTCGCCAACACATCCTCCCCCCCTCGAACTGAGCCCAGCCTGAACTTTTCATTTCCCCAGCCATCCCCAGCCTCGGGCGTTGCCCATCTTTTCGGGCTGAGCACATCTCGGCATCATGGCGCAATTTTTCGGAGACCCGTTTGCATCGCATCGGAGCTTCGCTTTGCAAGATAGGGAACGATCTCCAACGAAACTCCTTGCTCACGAGAAAATCTTTCCCTCAGCCTCCTTCCTTGCCTCCTCCAGCCCTCCATGACAGCGTTTCATCGCAGCAACCTCTCTTGTCCTCCCGCGGGTCCCCTATCTTGTGACAGATGTCAATCTGTCCGAAGCGCTCCAGCCTGGAGGCACAGCTGCACTCCACGATGCGCCACGTAGTTACGAAACACCCTCGAAGAGCTTCCCTTCATATTCTAGTGCTGATCTCTGAGGCTTCGGACTGGGTCTTTAGGGATAGCCGAGTCGTGCCGGAGTGGACACCATCCTCGCGAGTGCACGCGTTCAGGTCACTGCGATGGCATTCTGCTTGGCAACAACTGCACAGCGTCTACACACATATGTGAGACGCGTAGTCGTCGTCCCAAGCGTTCGTGCTGCAAGCATTGGAAAAGCTCTCTGACGGTCTGGTGGCCACTGAGCACGCAGCTATTATTTCGATCGTATCCCGCACAGCCTTCTCAGAGCATGGCATGTTCCATCAAGGACATTGTCAGATGTTGCCTGTTCCCGTTTCAGGCTCGCGCCATCTCGGACACATTCCCAAAAAGGCCTTGGAATCCCGGAGCCCAGAGAAAAGCGTCTTGCATTAGGGAATCACCTGCCCCATCCCCTGAGTACTGGACCAGGGTGAGCGGAAATCACACAATGACTGCTCAAGAGTGCTGGCAGCTGGCAGCACTGAAGCACCAGCAAATCCCAATGCGCGGCACAAGGGCGGCAAACCTGTGACTGATTCACCTGACCCTCGGCAATTGACCATTTCGACGGTCATGCAGTAAATATGTTGATAATCCTGCCAACCAACGCTCACACCACCTTGATGCGCAGATGCTCCGACCATCGGTTTCACTACGCAAGTCCGCTGACATGAAGATCATTCCGGACATACCCGGGAATCCTCGAACCCAACGCACTTTGTGACACGGAGAAATGGGGCCAGTCTGATGTTGAACAGGCGGAAGCGCTTCCGCGAACTTGGGAGACTCAGCCCTGCATCTCACTTGCGTTGCCAGGGTAGCGCAAACAGCCTCGGACAGGCAAGTGAGCGACTTGCATGCCTCTACATGACTGCACACAGTCACTCAGAATGGTCTTGCCCCGCCCACGTCACGAAAGCGCATGGGCAAAGGCGAGGCAGATTGAGAATCCAGCGCAAAGACAAGCTGGTAGGTCAGTTTAACTGCCAAAAATGGCCTGGTGCGAGAGATGTGCTTCAAGGATTTCAAGGCCACGATTTGTGAAGTGAGACCAGCTCTTTTGGCCTTCGCCTTGCTGCTCGCCGTAGGTGCGCCAGCATCAGCTGCTTGACCAAACGCTGCGGGCTCCTCGAAATCTCAAGTGTAGGATCGCATGCCTCACGTCAGCTGCTCCATGTGAATTCGTCGAATCGTGCAGGGATCCTGCGATGATGCTTGGTTGGTCTCCGGGATAAAAAGACCTGAAACAAGCGGCATTCCAGTATTATGTCGTGGTCCCCTCTGTTTGACATACGTATGTCAGGACCCCGGCGCCCCCTGTTATTCCACGTTACCGGCCCGCTGCAGAGGAGTGGCTTGTCGAGGAGGGGGATTGTCGCACTGGGCTTTGTTCCAAGCTACGTTTACGTCATTTTTTCGTCGGGCACGTTTCAGTGGCCGACCGTTTTGGCAGCTTGGGCGGATGCCTGGAAGCAGGATGTCCTGGCTCCGAAGGCTACATGCTTAGTTTTATGCCTGTTGTTCCTGGCCGCCAGAGCAGTGGTCTTATGGCTGGATGCGCAGTTGAGGTTGACCAGGTATGACGAGGGGTCTCAGAACCCAGGATCGCAAAAAAAGCTCTGGTCTGGTCACAAGTCGCGGACTCTGGCTGCCAAACGTCTCAGTGGAGCCGTCTCTGGCACAGTCAAGTCCTGCACGTTGAGGCAAGTCTCCATACTACCCGGTCATATTGCAAAGGATGCAGGCGAAGCGGGCTGCCATCAAGTCCTCGATAAGGCTGACACTATCCAGCTGCGCCTACATGAGTTTACAGCACGGGTATAACACATTAAACGCTGCGCTGCTACTTGTTACTGCAACAGCAAGACGGCACGGATGTCCCAAACAAACCGTCTGCAAAGCATAAGAAACTTAAAGTATAACATTGGGTAAGATCCTGGAAGACATATCTAACATCTGAAGCACGCCCTCCCGTCTTCCGATACATTGCCGGGTCTGGAAAGCTGTACAAGCTGCTCGAGTATTCTTCTCTGTTCTTCTGCTTCTCTGCTTTCCTCGCAATGCACAGTATTCATGAAATTCCGGCCTTTCGCCTACAAACTGCGCTTGCTTACTCCATCAAAGGGGCAGGTCAACGCATGAACCTCAAGCATCCTCAGCAGAACTGATACTCCTAAATCGCTTTAAAAAAACATCGAGGTGAACCCGGGGTACTCTTGGAAAAGACCCTTACAAGAATACAGGTCCGATTTGCTCAAGTTGTTGATGAGCAGAACGGAGGGAACGAGAGGAATAAGAACGGTGAACAGCCCAAGTCCACCACTGTCCCACGCGTCTAGGATTTGGGGAGGGGGGGGGTATGCCCTGCTTCGCTTCGGCGATCGTTCTCAAAAGACCCCTGAGGTGTCTTCATGCGTCGCTGCTTGCGACCTCTTCCATCCTTCCCTGTCTGTGCCCCTAACTTTTTCGATCAGAAAAGGTGGATGGGCAAAGTGCGGAAAGTACAGTTCAAGCCGTGTTGAGGATGCTAAGGGTTTAAGCATGTTTAACCAGTTCGGATGTGCAACACTTCGGGGCTTCTCCAATCGCGCAAACGGGATTCAACATTGCACAGTAAACTGAAAGAAGCGAATTCTTTACGCAGCCATGAGGTGGATCTGCTTGCATACTTCTGCCTCCGGTCCAATAAACACTGAGGTCTCGCACCAGAACTCTCCGTAAAGCCTGCCCATCAGGAACGGTCAGGAGGGCCTCACCGCAGCACTGCAGCACTTCCTCAACCATTCGTAGGCAAACCTGTTTTCCTGATCCGCTCTGTGTCTCGAAGCTGCTAGACTCCGCGTACCCGAGCCTCCAGGACGGTTTGTGCAACCTCCGGATAATGCAAAAACTCAGCCCAGGTAAGATGGAGACCGATGGCTGAATCCCGAGCAGGCGGGCCGTTCCACTGGCATTTTGCTTGGAGGACCTGCTGTGCCCGCCGACGACTTGGATCGACATGAGTAATACTTGAAACCGGCCTCTTGCCGTACATAAGCCGACCTTGTAGGAGAGACAACAGCCTGTAATTTGGTAGAAGCACTCTCCTCAAAGCTCATCCAAGTGGTTCTACATTCATGCTTTGCGCCTGAGGCGTGGCCCGGTCTCCTTCACACAATCACGATGTCGGTCACAAGAGCGTGCGAAGTTTCAGGGTTCAAGATGTTCACTGGCCGTCCTTTCGCTCTATCAGAGTTTGTTCCAAGAGCTCTTTGCCCGTTTTGGTGCGTGGCAGCCTCGGTTTGACTCGGACTCCTGAGCTGGTGATTTGAGCACAGCAACCAAGGCTGCGGCAGAAGCCTCCGAAGAGCAAAGGGTGATGACGTCGTGTACCTGAAAGTCTGTTCTGCGAAAGCATGATTTCGTACAAGCTCTACAAGCTCTCAACCTCCCAGCCCCGCTTCATCCCACTTCTCCCCCGAAGGCGGTCGCATGTTAAAGTCCGGGTCCGCAGCGAAGGCTATGCCTTCAAGCCTTCACAAGTGACTCCCAGCAGCAGCCAGGGCAGCAGAATGTTGCAAAGCTGAGCCCCCACAACCACATGAGCTTGAACTTGACCCCATTTTTACTGGGCGAGAGGTTGCAAGCTTGATCGTTGTATAGAACAAACCTTTCTATTCTCGAAATCCAAAACTCAACCTTTTGACAAGACCCTCAACCCTCAACCAGTCCCATACTGGTACCTTGCACAGGGCTTGCGCACGGCTTGCTCCGAAACCACAGATCTTGAGCATAAGACACTCGCAACTTTTAAATATGTTCGCCCTTGCCCCTCGCCATTGCGCACTCTTGCGAGGTGTAGGTTTTTTCGTGGCCTGGTCTATGGTAAAGAGGGCATGATTTAGACTTGAGAGATAGCGGCCATTTTTTGGCAATGAGGGCTCCCACGGATGAGTAGAAGCTGCAAGCTATATGCTGCAGATCTTGGGCGGGGGGGGGGGGTCAGAGAACACCCGCCCACACCCAACCTTTCCTAACTGAACGAAAAAGGTTTGGGATGTTGGGGTGGGCTGGGCGCACCACAACTTCACTGGAAAGATCACCGGCGCCCGCCATACGCCCATCTCATTTTGAAGCGACCAAGGAGCCTAATGAAGCCTCGAAGGCCTCGATAATTCTCGATATTATGTTGAGCCAGAAAGACTCAGTGGGACCTTGTGATGACCTTTGTGTTCTCAAGAGTGCTAAGAGCACTAGGAAGAACCTCAAGATCCTCAAGTGAACAAGAACGAAACAAGAACGATGTCGCACTGTCAAGTGAAACCAAGCCACGTCACGAAGGAGCGCATCACCAGCACGTAGTAGGACCTGCACTTGCAAGCGAGTTGCAAGCCGCTGCAAGCCATTGGGTTCTGCCAGTTTCTTGGTTCTCGACGGCAAGGTGAAGTAGTAACCTGTTTCACGAAAGGAGACTGCAGACAAAATTCCTGAAGACGTTTGCATACTCATTGGGCTTGGCATTCGGCGGAAGGCTAAATTGCTCAGCTCTTCATACAGCCTGAGTCGCCACCAAAGGCCGCGTCAAACAAAGAAACACACACACACTCGCACATCAGACACACAGGCACACAAACACACAAACACACAGGCACACAGGCACACAGACACACAGACACACAGACACACAGACACACAGACACACACCCACACACACACACACACACACACACACACACACCCACACACACACACACACACACACACACCCACCCACCCACCCACCCACCCACCCACCCACCCACCCACCCACCCACCCACGCACGCACGCACGCACGCACGCACGCACGCACGCACCACCCACCCACCCACCCCCCACCCACCATCACACACACACACACCACACACACACCCACGCACGCACGCACGCACGTCACGCACGCACGCACCCCCCACCCAACCACCCCCCCACCATCCCACCCCACACACACACACACACACACCACACACACCACTCACGCACACACACACACCACACACACACACACACACACACACACACACACACACACACACACACACACTTTTTGTTTTAGTGCTTCCACATAAACTGGTAGATGGAGATGCTCCGAAGGTAGAGATGCTCAAGCAAGAGGTAGTAGAGGAGCCCGAAAGTGATGAGGTAGAAGGGTCGCGAATGAAGGTTTATATGAAATATACTATGAGGTACTTGAAATGTTCCTTCAACTGTGCTCGTCACGCTCAGATGCTCTGCAAGTCATGCTCTGATGCTCCACCACTCATGCTCAACCAAGCTTGCTCACCACGCTCAGAAGCTTGCTCACCACGCTCAGAAGCTCTACAATTCATGCTCTGATGCTCCACAAGTCATGTTCTCACAACTCTGCTCAGCACATTCAGATGCTCCATGATACAAACTTCATGCTCCCGCAACTCTGCTCATCGCGCTCCGATGCTGCACAGTGCATGCTCATATGCTCTAACACTCATGTTCCGAACCTTCTCCATGCTTTCGTCCATCATCATGCTCGACATGTTCCATCACCATGCTAAAATGACATGCTCACGCAATTCTGCTCAGCTGCTATTCACAACACACAAGCTGAAAGCATCACGATCCACTCAAGCTTGATGGGCTCGAGGTCTTCTGGGGTTTGGGGTGTGTCATGCTCACGGCATCAAGAATTCACCCACATGCCAAGCAAAATACGAAATCCAGGTTGAAAACTGCGTTGTGGTTGAGGTAGTTGAACAACAGCGAGGACGGAACCAATGCACAGCTTGCATTACAGGATGTCTAAGACGATCACGCAGGTACACAGTTGGACGTCTCCAACTGCTTCACCACGAACCATGGGCGTCTTTGTTAGCAGGAGACCCATGGCCGTGCTCCTGCCCCCTGCTGAACATCATGTGCAGAAAACTTGTTAGATCGCAAATTCGTGCTTCTTTTCGCTCTCGTATGCAGTGCTTGTTGACGTTCCCGCATGTACAGCGGTGTGCCACACACACCCCTTTCGGGGCGACAAATGGATTGAGAGCATGGAATTCACACGTAGAGGTAGTCCAAGTCCACGAACTTTTCAGCTCTTTGTTTGGCTTGTTTGTGCGGTGCCGTTAGCAGGTGGATTTCCCATTGTCGCACTGTTCTGGAAGCAATCCTGCAAATTGGACAGGCGAGATATCTGTCCTCCGTTGGGTGGCATTTCATCTTCTTGACCTTCCCGTACTTGTGATGCTTCCGATGTCGATTGGGATTTGGACACGATCTGCTTCTGGGTGTATGGTAATCGTCCCGTTTTTGGTACTTCAGGAGCATGTCCTGCACCCGCTTGGTGCTCTCCTCGTGACTCATCACATACTCGAAGTCCGCCCTGGTCTGGATGTAGCGGGAGTGGTACATGATCTCGTGGCTGGTCATGGGATCGTGTTGCCGATGTTAAGGAGGCGCGTGTAGCAAGGTGATGGGAACAGCTACTCTTTATGCGAAGCAGCTGCACATGACGATCACAAGGCAGCAAGTCAAAGAAAATGTTACATCGACTTACGGCTCCAGTCTCTTTCGCTCGACAAATGATTCGCACACACTAGGATGACATTGCACAGACACTTGACGCTCAGCATCGAGGGTAGCTGTTTGACGCTTGTTCTGTGGTTCATCTGGTCGTGGAATAACCCTGTGTGAAACTGCGTCGAACACTGATTGTCAGACGTTTTGGCGCAATTGCACACTCTCTCAAAACTGAAAGATGCTCTGCATGCGTTAAAGTCCGCGTCGGTGGTGCATCTAAGCCGCATGTTCCTACTCAGCGCCCATAAGGTCTGATGTCAATGGGGGATGGGGTTGAGGATATTACGGTCTGCACGTCGAGCATGGTTTGAACAACATCTCAACCTCTGCCTTCTGGTAGGACTTGACGTCTTGCTCGGCTGAATTGATTATCTTACCGCATCCTTTGCGGTGATAGATGGTGCTCTTCTTGGTGACGAACACTACGTTGGGGTCCACTTCGTTGTTGAGGTTTGGGTGAGTGCGAGTGGACATCCCGGGTTTCGGGTCGAGGTCGATGGGTTTGTCACCATGGCAAAGAGGAGCGAAACCCTTGTAGTTGAGGAAGCGGGTGTTAGATGCCGATGCCGAGCTTGGGGTAGTGGCGCGCGCGGAGTCTGGATTGCCTTCTGTTTTGACCTTCTTGGACGCAGGGGAATCACGTTGCTCTTCAGGTTCTCCGAGGGGTCTGTGGCCGTGTTGGAGCCTTTGAACGTCGTTGCACATGATGGCGTTGGTGATGTGCTGTGCGGCTAGAGCTTTGTCATGGTCCGGTAGCCGGAGGTAGCATGTGGTGATGTCGTTGGGGTCCGATGCGGCCATGATGAGCCATGCCGCCATCACTTCATTGGACGCCATTGCGCTGTGATGAGGTCTGCGTGGTCACTGAGCTGTCTACTTCAGATGGGAAAGCAGTGGTGGGGGGGGGAAGGGAAGGGGAACATATCAAGCACACTGTACAACACAAGAGGCAGCATGAGCTTCTCCGACGCTTCTTTTAGCTGTGTGGTCAGCAGTGGGTCTCAGGTCGGAGGACGTGGTCATTGTCTTAATGATCGGGATGGGTTGTGACTGGTGCTCCACTGTGTCCGAAGTCCGTTAGCCGCATGTGGTGGTAGTTGAGCAGGTATTCTCTGTTGTCGTTGAGCGCGTGGTGCATGATGTTCTGGATAGTTTGGTTGTGCTGCCGCATCCAATGTATCGTAGCTGTAGCAATGGGCTTGGGTCGCATCAGGATGGCCACCGCATCCTTGTAGTAGTTGATCATCAAGGTCGTGGCGAAGGTGCGATCACATTGGGCTTGTTGTTCCACTATGTCCCTGTGTTCATCTGAGTTGGTGAAGTTGTAGCTCTGTTGGCAGTACGACGCAATGTTCTTGAGGAGGGTGTACACTTCGCTGGGTGACATTCTGATGTTGAAATCGACTTCTTGGTGTACTTGCCACGTCCAAATCTGGTTGGTGATGGTGGTGTACTTGATGAAGTGCTGGAGATGTCGATGATGTAGAAATCGATGAGCGGCGCTGATGATCTTCCACGGTTGTAGAGGGAGGGTCGTAAGGAGCACGCCGTATATCTCGGATATGTCTGTGCCATCCGTCCATTGCGGATATGTGTCGGGAAACTCAACATGAGATTCGTGGTACATCGGAGGTTCGATGTCGCCGGGGTCCGTGTACGTGTGAAGCATCGCACGTTCCTGTTGTCGATCAATCGCTAAATGGAATGCGAACAGGTAGAAGTAGTTGAGTTGAGTCTGAATGATGTCGTCCAAAACTTGCGGGTCCACGTGGAACAGATGTTCGGCTGATTCGCCTATGTGAGGATATGGTTGGTCCGGTTGACGGAAGCGGAGCATGCATCGAGCAAGGTGTGCCATGTCCAGCTGGATTCTGTGCTCATCCTCGTGGATTGTCCATTGTGGTTCTGGGGTGCACCGTAGACAATGGTGCATGTATCGAAGGTCGGGTCCTGCATTGTATAGTTTGTGGCACTGACCTTCGAATGCTTTGCACGTCCATCTCAACGCGTTGATTTCATGGAGCGGGAGGACCAGTCCTGTGATTTGAATGTGGTCTTCGCTGTTGATCTGCACGAAGGGTCCGTATGGTCCAGCTGGCGGTACATGTTGAGGAAGCCAGGCCACTGTGGTAGAAGCCGGAACTGTCAGTGCTCTAGCTGGACTCCACCGTAGAAGTTGTAGAGGTTGTGGATGTTGGTGCCGAAGCCTGGCAAGTTGCTCTCTCATGCGAGTTAGCTGGGCGTCACTGAAGTGGGACTCAAACTCGTGTCTTTTCAAGCCGATGTTGATTTCGTAGTGCCAGTACATGTACTCCAGGATCGTTGTGATGGACGTGTCCGGGATCATATTGCTCTGGGCTAGATAAATGAGTGGTGGTACCGAGCTCTGAGCACCGGGGACGGGTGAGGTGGCTTGGGCTTACTCATGCACTGCGGATTGATCTCGCACAACTAGCAAGCATCTTTTTCATCGGACGAAACTGGTGCATTGGTTTAAATAATTGGGTGGGAGTAAATGGGAAAGGTCTGTCCATTGGTATTCATGCGCATCGGGGTGGTCCTGTAGTACGCGTTGGGCGGAAACTGGTAGTGCCAGAACTTGACGATGAAGTGGCAGTGCGTGTCAATCCAGAGCTCACTGAATGGTGGGCCTCCCTCTGTGTCCGCGAACTCCTCCTGCATGTCTTGTGCGAGTTGTTGCAAGTCGAAATCAACGCGGGATCCATTGTCGGTCATCTCTCTGGTTCTATGAGGGCATATGCCGTGTTGTTCCAGACGTTTGAGAATGGTGGATACCTCGTCGTAGGTCATGAACTGTGTGTCCCCTTGGATGAACAAGTAGTACCAGGTGCGTATGGTGTTGTGGATGTTGAACATACGGATAATACGAAAATGTCTGGTGGGATCATTTTCACATAGTTGGGCGGCGAGGTACTCGATGGAGGATAACTCTGGCCAGGCTTGTTCATGCGATATGGCCTGGATGTAGTTGAGCATCATCAGGCATTGTATGTGACCAGTCTGGTACTCCTCTGTGACTTGGGGCGTGTGTTGGACATATAATCCCAGCATGCCGCGATGTGCGAAGTAGCACTCCTCGATAAAGAGGTCGCTGCGGTCCACGTGTCTATATGGGATTTGACTGACGGGTTGCGGCTCAAAGACGAGTTCCGTGCCACCCTTTGTCATCCGTTTGTTGCGCCACTGAAATGCCAACACGGCTGGCCACGTACATCTGTGGTCGTGCATGGGATAGATATGTTTTTGTGTTTCCGGTAGTATGCGCATATCCACCAGATGGCGGTAGAAGTCCCTGGGGAGCTCTTCATTGCGTACGAGGAACTTGAACGTAACGAAGTCAGGTTCTCCTTGTTTGATGGTTTGGATCGCATTGTTGACTTGTTTGCTAACGCATTTCAGGATTTGGCTTTGGTACATCTCCATGTAGAAGCCGTGAATGATCGTGGCGTTCAGGTTCGCGTACTGTACGACTGGTCGGGATCTTGCATGGTCCGCAAACTGAAATGGAAGAGGCAGACCATATCGATGGCGTAGTTGGGCTCGCAAAATCTGATGGGCGAAAACGGCTCCTTTGTGTAGTCGCTGTTGGCCTGCGGCCAGGGAGTCAGCTTCCGCGGGTAGATCCTGCGTGACGCATCGATGTATCAAAGACTCTGGGTCGTCTTGTTGTGCGAGGGAATGCTGTAGATGAGGATGGGGGGAAAGGGTAGGGTCCAAGCGCAACATCGTGTTGTTCCTTTTTGCTCGTAGTGCTTGAAGGTGAAACTTCACTTCCTCGTCTGTCATGTGCCTGAGGTCCCTGGAGATGCCCTGGTCCATGAAGATGACTCTGTATTTCTTGCCGAGCTCCGGGAGTATCAGAGGGATGATTTGATCCATCTTGCTCTGCTATGTACAGTAACTGTTTGAAGGTCTCTCACCGCATGTCACATGCTATTTGCAGCTCAACATGGGAATGCGCTTTTCAACTACTCAACGGCATGCTGTTACAGCATTACTTCTGCCCTTGTACCGGTATGCTGGTCGTGGAAAGGATGCGTCACAGGCAAATCATGTCTCTGCTCAGTGGAATGCATACTCCGAAAGGCTGAACTGCGAACTTCTAAGTTTTCAGACTTCACAACGCACTGCAAACGGATCTTGTCCGCATTAGTCTACGGGTCTTCCATCCAGGGGTGGGTGAAATTGGGTCTTGTGTCTTCGAAGAGATCAGTCCACGGACAGGTCCGGCTCGGTGTAGCTGTTGTAGGTGGTCGTCGGGAACCGTTGAACCGGATTCCATTCTTGGCGTCTTTGCCAGAGCTCTTCTTCGTCTGAAATGGTGCCTACGTCTTCGAAGAGCGTGTGGCTGGAGAGCGGATGGTTGGGCTGCCGGTGGTCGTGCTCTGCGTGCAGTAGAGATGAGACTAGTCGTTTGTGTTGACGTAGCCACTCTGTCAGATTGTCACGTAGAGGTTGCATGGGGATAGCGCAGGTGGAGCCGTTGAAGTCTAGGATGGTGTAGTCCGGGCCGAAGATTTCTCTTGTGAAGCGCCATTCTGCGTGTCTGGGGCTGAAAAACTTGAGGACGTGTATCATCATGTGGATGTCGGCGCGTGAGAAGATATTGTTCTGCAAACAGGACTCGTTGTTCCTGGTTTGCCATTCCTGTAATTTGGTGTTGACGTAGAGGATGAGCTTGTGCACCCCGAGGATTTCAGGAGGGAGGTACTGCTGGAACTCCTCAACCGTGTGCTGTCGGGTGATCGCCAAGATCGCATTCCACTCCATGTCATCTTGAAGTTGGCGTTCTAGGTGCGAGGGGCGTGGGTTGGCTTTCTGGATGAAGATGACGCGTCCATCATGTAGCGATTTCGTGGTGGGAGCTGGCAGGTCTTCTAGGAACAACTTGTCACCAATCTGGAAACCTCTTCTGGCCATTGTGGCTATGCGGACCGTGGTCTCGTACCACTGCGAGGCAATCAGAGCTGTGTTAGCCGATTCATACTTGGAGAAGACGATCTGGGCGATGTGGGGTAGGCACAGTGCCGCACCGGGATGTGGGTGGTCATCTCGAAGAGGTTTTTCAACGTAGTGACCTTTGATGTGAGTGGGGATGCGGCGGATGATTCGCTGAATGTTGAGCTCATGCTTGGTTTTGTCACGTACCTCTTGGCCGAGAAATTTTGAAACCGGGGTGAGCATCTGATTTTGAGTTGGTAGTAGACACACAAATGTGGCCGTCGTAGATGTGCTGGAGGAGATGTAGAGGTCCTGAAAGCCATGGAATGTCATCATCATGTTCTTGAGCGCTTGGTAGGTGATGGCATTCCTGATATTGATGTGCCAGCCTTCGTATGCTTTGAAGTACGACGGGTCGATGACTTTGTGTAGGGGTGCCTTCTCCGTGTAGTACGCTGGGGCCGTGTGGTACGTGTCGTCGAGGTAGTTGTACCGTTGGTAGAAGGGTTCCATGCTGTAGTGTGGATCTCTGCGCAGATGCTCCATTTCGAGTTCGTGCTCGTCCATGAAGATCACGTGGAGGGGACCGGTCAGGAAGTCCAGTATGTGGCTCCACATGTTGGGCTGGGGAAAGGGACGGGGTCGGGTTCGTGCCAAAAAACTGTGGTAATGTTCTCATGCGTGATAGTGAAGAGATGAGGTCTGCCATGGGCAGGGGGAAGGGGAGAAAGGGGACGGGGGAGGTGCTTAGGTCGGCATGGCTTCAACTCGCATCTTGTCAGTTAATGGCCTCTTTTGGATTCGCAAGAGGGCTTGTATGGCGCAGGTGTGTGATGCTGTATGCAGTGGCGATCAGGAAGATCACAATGTTCTCGGCAATCATATCGTCGATTTCCACGGCATGTTTCTACTTCACCGCCGGGTACATCTCGTCTTCAGAGATTTGGGATCGTCGATCATCTTCTTCTTCAGGTGGTGGATGGTAGGGCATTGGTGAGTTGTGTGGGGTGTCCTTCTTGGGTTCTGAGGGTTGTGCAGTTGGATCTGGCATTGGGCTATCCTCCTCGCGTCTGTGGATCGTGCGGTCGCCCTTGTACATGAAGCTTCTCTTGGTCTCCTTGTCGTAGTGCGTGTGATACTGCCAGCTGTTCTGGTGCCATGGGTGTTTCCAGAGCAGCTGGTGCTGGTGTGAATCTTCTTTGGCTTTTTTGCGTATCGCAGCGAGGCGAACGGCAAAGGGATGGGAATGAAGGGCTTGGGCGAAAATGTGATATGTTGTGTCATTCCACTGGGTGTGGGCCTTCCACTCTTTGTACTTTTCCGGGTCTTGGATGGCCTCCCATGTCGTCAAAACGGGTTGGTCCGCGAGCCAATCCGCGGCCACATGTGTGTGTGGATCGAGGTGTGCGAGGGAGATGTCCTGGAGCAGGTCCGAGGTGATGCCGTCGAACTCGAGGTGCAAGCGCGGGTCATCCGGTTGGTACTGTTGTCGTCTCTTCTTGGTTGCTTGTGGTGGTTCGTCTTGATGAGGTAGGTGTGCGGGTTGTGGTGTGGGCATGGAGATCTTGTCGAGGTGGTAGCCGAAGTTCTTGTGCCAATCTTGCAGGTGTCCCCAGATTGAGAGCGCCTCGCTGGTGGGGATCATGATGGGCGTGAAGGGATGGGGTGAGTTGCCGATTTTGGTGAGTTGTTCAAGTAGAAGTTGGGCGGTGTACCAGCGGATGGGGATGTGGATGTCGGGGAGTTCCAAGTAATCCTGATCGTACGCGGCCTGCACTGCCTTGTTGAACGCCGTCTGGGTCAACCAACTCATGAGGTGGGGCGATCGGGGAAAGGTGAATGGGTGATGGTGCGAGTGTGGTTGATCTGAAAATGGTTTGGCTTCCGCAGTGTCACGCAATCTCACTCATGCTAGTGCCTACTGTTCCTACAGGTCCTGTCCACTTTCAATCGAGTCAAAAACTCAGTGTGCGGATTGACATGGTGCGTGCACTTCAGACCTCTCCGCGGAACAGGTTTTGTACTTATGATGCCGGCAGACATGTTGCGCTTGCCGAATCTCCGTCCGGCAGCGCCATCTCAAGACACACTTCGTCTTAAGGAGTTGTCTATACCACCCTATGTCAGAGAACTCCGCTGATCTCACTATCATCATCGTCAACTTCCGATGGCTCGATTCATGCATCTCCGGCATAGGTGGACTGTGTGCGTGCCTTCTTTGGCACACCATCCCCCGCACGCGCAGTACAGTCGGCATCCGTAGTGCTGCCAGGTGGGATGACTGTGGACACGGGGCATGGGTTTGGGGCTGGGTCTGGGAGTAGGGTCCGTGGGCGCTGGTGGTGCGGGTCTGGGGTCATTGTCTCCTCGGTGCGATGATGCCGGATGTCTGGTCGACTGAGAATCATGTCGTGCCGGTCCCGGTGCCGTCGATGACGAGGCGCGCGATGTTCTTGGGGACTTGGGTTTAGCTTTGACTGCGATAGTCTTGGTGACGACTAGTTGGTTTTCTGCTTGCTGGAGGTCCTCAAAGGTGCGGCGGTAGTTCTTGATGCTGTCCACGGTGTCGTCTTCCAGGATCTTGTACATGCCGTTTTCAGTGATCTGCTGTCTGTCCATCATGTCGATGAACTCGTATACGGTGCAACCCGGGCGCTTTGTTGGAACTGCCAGCGAACTGGGTGTGAACCAGTTAAGCGCCTCGGAACTTCGTATCACGGTGTCACCCTTGGCATCCTGAAAGCTCTTGAGGAGGGTTCTGAACAGGTCAGCTTGGTGCACGTGTTCACGTAGTTTGAGTGCGGTAGAGTTGATGTCGAAGATCTTCTGTATCGCGTTCATAGTGATGGAATTGTCAAAGAGGAGGTTGGAGAGGTCCCCGACTCTGATGTCCTCCATAAGTTGGATGACCTGGGTCTTTGCCGTGGAGACTGCACTTTGTAGCGCCAGTTTTTGCTGGCTGAGAGGCTCTGGTTGAGACGGATTCTCAGTTCGATGTCGTCGAGGTGGGTCTCTTGAGTCCATGGCCGGTCTTGTGGCTCTGGTAGTGCGGGGACTTCGTCTGCAGGACCGCGATCTGTTTCGTCGGGGACGTTCATCTCCGTGGTGGTCGTGCTTCACCATGACTGAGGTGGATGAGCGATGGGAACGTTACTCGATCCAAACAATCTGTCATGTTTCATGATAGTCAGCTGTACAGTGCGTGAATTTCCGTATGCAATCAACGTCAAGGGGTTCCGTCACAAAGGGATGGGGGTGGGATGAAGTTTATCATGAAACATGAAGGTGCGGGACTCGCGCTTGGTCTCGGTTCTTTTGCTCACTCCAAGCCAAGCGTCGGATGTAGGTGAGATAGAACGGGAATCGTTTTTGGTGAAAACAAAATTGACCAAAGCGTAACAATGTTACTGGATGCTGTGGCGGTGCTGTTGAGGCCAGTTATCATCCAACTTTGCGTTCTGCACGACGTCGTTGAGTGGACAGATGAACCGCGCCTGTTCCTGGTTCCGATTCTTGAGGTCATGGATCATGAAGATGCTGTAGAGGATCATCTCTTTCGAGCGGGGCCCTGGAGTTTGATCTGTACTGTCCAATGGGTGCCTGCCTGGAGGATGTCGCTGAGCCGGTTGGGGATCGAAGGCACCTGCACAGGTACTTGATGCTTTGGTCGTGTCGAGAAAGGAGTTGGTCGATGGTGTCTAAGCGAGTTCTTGTCTCGTCCAAGCTTGCGTAGATGGTGGTGTGGGATGATGGATGAGGGTCCTGCGGAATGGTGGCATGGAGGCGGAGTCTGTCTCGTAGTTCTTGTAGTTGGTGGCGGGTTTGATGTCCGAGAGCATCTAGTCGTACTCCTAGTTCCTGTAGTCGTCGGGCTTGGAGGGTTTGATCACGCTTGATATCGTTGAGTTGTAGGTGAAGATCGCGGATGGAACTTGTGTGTCGGCTGATGTCGTTGGAGGCGCAGGCTCTTGATGAGTCCGCCCTGTACGCCGCTCGTTTGACGTCCAGGAGTTCTTGTAATACTGATTGGCTGCAGGTTCGCTCGTAGACGAAACCGAGCTCTTGTTCGAGCTGGTAGACAGTCTGGTCGAGGGTTCGGATCTTCTCTGCTTGCGAGGATACTGTGTCCATGAGGAGCTTCACCGCTTCGTCCGTGGTCTGATGGATCGGATCGTTGGGGTTGGCGATCTCATCTGGGATCTCGGAGGCTGTCTGCATTCTATCCGGCTGGCTGTTGGGATGTTGCTGGCCTGCTGGCTGAGGATCCGGAATGGTCTGCTCCTCGTGCATCTTGTTGGTCGGCATGGTGAAGAATTGGATAATCGACTTGCTGTTCTATCAGCTGGGCAACTTGTTCTATGCTACGTCTGTCACTGCGTTAGCCACTGAAGAGAAGCGCTCTGGGTGGGTGCGGGGAGGGGTAAGGGCGGACTTCACATGATTGCATGATGTACATGCTCAAAATCACACTTCGCTGCGGGACGCGGGGTTTGGGGAGGAAAAGTTTGGGGACCTCAACGACTGCAATCCGTCACTGCGCATCATGGGCACTTGCTGGCGGTCTTTGATATTGATTTTGCTGTGGTACTTCGAGTCATCTATGCACAAACGTCAGCATGTCTGGGTCGTGGGCTTGGTAGAGGGCGCGAAGTTCTCGGAGTTGTTGTAGACGAACCGGCTCGGGATACGCTATCTTTGAGATCATGTGGCGTCTCGTTCGATATGCACTGGCACGGTGGACTATAGGTGTGGATCCCCTTGGGGAAAGAAGCTGGTGTGTCTGTGAGGGGAGAATGAGGCGAACTTCTTTGCGGTGTAGGTCGATGTTGCATCCGAGGTAGTTGGCTTCTTCTTGTTCTTCCAACAATATGGGCGGGCCGTAGAACTCTGTTTGGAGAAACTCGCCCCAAGGGCTCGTGTAGGCCCAACTTTGTGGTAGGATGCAAATGCGGTCGTCAACATATCTCTTGGCGAAGCGGTCGAGAACTGCGCACGATGCCAAGGCTATCCGATATGTCTCATGCCATTGGTGTTCTTCGACACAACAGACCATGTGGCATAACACCGGTGACATTGGGTGTCCCATTGGGCTACCTCTGGTCTGCTTGTATACTTGTTGCTGGGAGGTGAAATAGCTGCACTTCAAGACGTACTGAGTGATCTCCCAGATGTCGTGCATGTAGATGGTGCGTCGACCATGGTTGATCTGCTTGTACTTCCCATTGAACGTTCTGGCCGTTCTAAGCGTCTTTTTGGGGTCGTAGGTGATGGAGACGTCCTGCCATGTGTCAAAGCCGTGCTGGGAGTTGGCGAAGTACTTGTTCATGGTGATCATGAGGGCTTGGAGGATACGTTCCTGTGGGACACTGGTGAAGAAGCCCGCTAGGTCCGCGATCTGCATGTGCATGTCCGCGTTGTTGGAGTTCATGAAGGTGTGAAGTTCCTTGAAGATCTTGTAGGAGTTGTCCTGTTGCAGCGCTTGGGGGAACGAGATGTACATGATGTTGGTGATGATCTTGGCGACCGTGGAGAAGAGCTTCTTGGCGAAGTGCTGGGCGAACGAGACAATGGGCCGGGACTTGATGAAGCCCTTCTTGCGCTTGGGGAAGATGTAGGACACCGGGACTTTGTCTTTGCGGTTTGGGTTGATGCCCCAAGCGTATCTTGTCTTGATGTGTTGGGGAAGTTGGTGCCACGCGTTGTGCGCTGCTGTGGTCGGGGTGATGTTGATCTTGGTGAAGACTTCAGGGTCGCCGTACATCTTGTCCATAAGCTGTTGGAAGTGGAGGGGGCAGTACGCTAGCATCTTGTGGGGATGGTGGTCCTCGCACGCGATGATGTAGTCGCTGTACTGAGTTTTGAGGCTTTTGACCATGTGGTGGTTCACGTGTTGCTCCTTCACGTTGTGGCTGAGCCGTGCCGCCGGGGCAAGGGCGAGCTGTACGGCCTCCCTGGATGGGATGGAAAGTCCATTGCGTCTGCACCATTTTCGAACATCTTCCGTCGTCTGCGAAATCCAAGTATCTGGTTCCGGGAAGGTACCCGTCTTGGATGAGTAAGTGACGATGTGGTGTAGAGGGTCTTCTGGTGATGCGTGTGCGGTCTGAAGGTCAATGACTTGATGTTCACTGAGTTCCTGTGTAGGGTTGGGGCAAGTGCATCTTCTCGCAAGTTTTGGTCCAAAACACATTCGCTGCCAGTTGTGGCACTGGGCCTCGATACTGGATCCTGGTTTGGCCACCACCGTGGTCTTCGGAACATGTAGTGGACATAGTTCGTGGTAGTGGCTTGCGATGATGGCGCGTAGAACTTCTCGTAGATGGCGTTGGCATTCTTCCATAGGTGGGAGCAAACTGGTGACGAGGGGTCTTATGTTAGGGATCTCCATATGTCTCTTGTCCAGTGCCTTGACCAATGCTGCCTTGCAGAACTCCTTGTATGGGGATTCAAGGATGTTGGTCATTCGTAGTAGTGTGTATATGTTCTCGGCCGGGAAGTTGCTACTCATCAACGTTCTGGTGGTTTTCCATCGCAGAGCCGTGGTGGAGCACAGGGCGGTGAGGAGGCCCCACATGCGCGTTCTGGTGTCCACCTGTACCTTGACGGCTCGCCAAGGTCTGGTTTTCCTGCCTAGGTGTCGATGTAGTCGGGCACGTAGTTTGGTTGCCAGCACGTTGACGTCGCAAATGGTCTTGGGTTGGAAGGTGTGGCCTGTGTCTTCCTTGAAGTGTTTGTAGATGAAGGGGGCGTTGAGGGAGGGTTGGAGGTCCGCGATGTCTGCCTGCTCAATCATGTGCAACTCTGCCACATCGTCAACGCTGCGGACTTTGATCGGAACGAACTCCCAATATGTGTTGGTGGTGTGCCAGTAGTGTATGGCTGGTTCTGCGTTGACCAGTTTTTGAGCGGCGAGCGCGTTGTGTTTTCTACGTCGGTTATCTTCTCTGACTGTGACTTTCGTGGAGGTGCTGCCAATATAGAGGTGCTCAAACATGCGTCCGTGGTCGACTCTCCAGTACACTGCGTTCGGCTGATTGAAAAATTCGAATGTGTAGAGCTCCGGGGTGATACGGTGAAACTGCTTGAGGCGTACCAGCCTGCGTCGATCTACTTGGCGTCGAGGAAAATGGCAAAGAGCGGTGAGCCAAAACTTGCCGTAGAGCCAAGTGGAGTATCTGTGTAAGAAAGGTATGCGGTGAAATGTGTATTGGACCACGCTCTTCGCGATGTCCATGCACTTCACCATGGAGGAGTGTATGCGGTTGAGTCGTCTAGAGGGTTGCTGAGTTGTGAGTAGGGTACCTAGTCAATGTAGGTAGGAAGCAAGGCCTGCTACCACGATAGCGACTGCTGCCGTCCCTGCTGTGTTGGTGAGCTTGGGAAGTGACCAGGCCTTCACCATGTCCTGGTATGCCTGATCTTTTGGATGCGCCTCCGCATACACCGTGAGTCTCTTGGCAATTTCTTTCTGGGCCTGTAGTTTAGGCCCAGACATCTTGAGGGTGGAGATCCAGGTTGTTGCTGACGGGGCCGCGTATCTTGATAGCGAGCTGGTGAGTTCATGTACTTGTCGGATCTTGTCCATTTTGGCCTTGTCACCTGGTTCTCGCTGCGGAGCTATGCCGCTAAGATACTGGATGAGTTCTTCGTCGTCGAATGCGTTGACGATGTCGAGGAGGACTTTGTTTTGTCTGCCGCCTGGTGATTCGAACGGGCGGCTGGATGCTGGTTCACCTGTAATCGGAGATCTTGGGCTGGGCTGGTAGGAGGGTGTGGTGATGCCTCCAATGAGGTTGGGATCCAGCTCGTCTTCCACGGTAGGCGGGTGGGGGTGGAGAGGGGGAGGGGGTTGAGGTGCTTGTTCGGCCACTTCGGATGCTATCGGTTGCGATACTTGGGTGTCGTCGGCGTCGATAACCTGCACAAGGTCGTGGGTGTTGTCCTGAGCGCACAGATCTCGGTGTGGATGTGGTTGTTTACCGGATGATGGTGAAGTCTTGCTGGTGCCTGTTTCGAAGAAGTTGGGCATCTGGGTTTGGGTAGGTGGGATGATGCCCTGCGGGAAGGGTGTCTTGCGGCTCTGACTTGCCAGTTGCGCG
>CAJNDS010002747.1:268678-295780 GCA_905221605.1 Symbiodinium natans | reverse complement strand
TAGAAATCATTTCTCAGCAAATGAGTTTCTACGAAAGATTCATATTTAATTAGTATTTGTGGGACCATAAATCTCTTATATCATATCATTTTATATAATATTGGATATGATTTGACCGCCCCAAATTACGCGTAAGTCCTTTACACAAAAAGAATAAGATGCTCGTCCAGAATGACGTAATAAATTTATACTTCCAAGGGAGTATCCATCGAGCCGCCCGCGTGCCTAGATTCAAGCGGTAGATCCGGCAAAGACTGCCGAAGAACGCCTCACTGAAATTTCGCCGGCCTCACCACAGGACCCCCATGGCTTTACCAGAACTTCTAGGCAAGTATTGGAAAGATCAAAAGCAGCAAGGCTCCAACCAATGCATGAACTCGCACTCTTGTCTTCACTTGTATGCACTTGCTCTGCACAATTCTGGACGACCGGATCAATCCAGAACAAGAAGCCTGAAAGACACAAGTGAATTAGGAATGCTTCTTTGGGGCCAACTTGCAGTCGAATTGCAGCAAGACGAAGCGGGCAGTGGTGGCTTTCTCAGATGGAGGACCTGGGTGCAGTAGGGCATTTTCATGTAACAGCTGTCTGCAAGCTAGGGCTCGCGGATACTGCAGGCATACAAGAAGCGAGAACTTGTACAGAGTTTGCGAAGTCTGTGCTGTGCGTTGAAACGAGCTTGCTACGAAAAGCTCCCTGTACAGAAGCGACTGCCCCAAGCTGCTGGTACGGCTCAGACTCAGAGCAGGGGAAGTATATTTCACAGCTAACGCTGCCGAAGTCGCCCAAAAAGACCAACATCGTATGATCTTTGGGTTGAAACTTGTGAACATGTCCGATGCCAAACCACACGTGGTTGGAAGTTGGCTGTCGAACAAACGCAGAAATCAAAAGCCTGGAAACCGGGAGATATTTTCAATCGGCCACTGCAGGCTTCTTGAAATGGGCGCCGCGTCGGCAGCCCCTGTTCCCCAAAGACGCCCATCTGATTCAATGTAGTTCATGCATTCCCTAGATGCATCAGAAACCTCTTAATCTTTGTGGCCTATTCTGTCTGTAAGCTAGGAGGGCCTAGTCCCAGAGACCAGGCCCGAGTCTTTGGGGTGGAAGTTGTGGAAAGTCCGAAGCCAAACCGAACTTTGTAGAAGTTGGTTGTCGGATACGTGCAGGAATTAGGAAGCTTAGCGGTCTAAATCAGCTCAGACTCAGCTCAGACTCAGCTGTCCGCAACTCGACGTCAGAGATAGGAAAGACCACCATGCGACGACGGGCAGGGCAGAGGGGGGGTGCTTGTGCAAGCGCGTGAAGACCATAGTCAGAATATTCACCGAAGCGGCCGGCCGCCCCTAGGGTTGTTGTCTTGAATTCGGCGCAGTGCCTGTTCCGGCGCCGGCCGGCTCCGCAGCCGCTTGCGCCACCTCCTGCGCCACCTGAGTGGTGCCGTTCCGCGTGCCATTCACACAGAGCCTCTGTTGCGTGCCATCAGGTCCTTGCAGCATTGAGCGGGTCATCAGGTCCCTTGTCACCTTTGGAAGCTCAAGTCCCAAGGCTTGAATCAATCGCTGATCATTTGGGCGCTCCATGGCATCTGACTTCAAAGGCTCGGCCGTCTGAAAAGAAAAGCTGCAGAGACGAATCAATGTACCCCAAGGCATTCCTGAACCCGCGACACGAAACCAGAGTATCAGAGTGCACCACCTGGCATGTGTCCATGCAGCCCAGCATCCAAGGAAGTCATCCCTGCCAGCACCGTGACCTAGAAGATCACACGCGAAGGACCAGTTCCTGACGACGTTGCGGCTGATGTTGCAGTTTGTCGGCAGACGGCACGAAGACACAAAGACAGAAAGAAGAGCATCTGATTCTTGAGAACATCTTGCTTCACGTCGTTTGGTCTCTACAATCTGTCTGTCCTGACCAGTCTGCCACTAGCGCAGAGTCAATACGCATTCCTGGCACTCGGCTTTCGCTGCCTAGCAAGGTGTCGACACTAAAGGGTTCCAACGTAAACGAGAAAGAGGGCTGGCTGAGAATCGGGCTCTTGCCTACAGGTGCTGGTGTGGCCGGTCATGTGCGAAGTGTCCAAATCAAGGAAAACTTGCGTGTCGAAGAACTGAAAAACTGTGTCCACTATTCCGGTTGATCAGACCCAAGTAGACAAGGAAGTTGGTTATTTACAGTTGTGAGGTGTTAAGTTGCTCCAGAAGTAACAGTATCCCTGTCAACGGGGAACACGAGGTAGCTAGCCAAGTATTCCAAGCCACTCCCGACGTTAACTATCGGAAGGATCCCCAAAGTTGCTATCTCCAGGGGGTGGTAACCTATCGTTCAAGATGTATCCACTAGCCGTCCGGCTGCGTGTTGTACACCTATCCCAATATTCACCTGAACAGCCACCTGCCCTCAGTATCCTCCGGCCTCCGGCTATGAGTTGTAAAGAGAACAGATAACTATCCCAAAGGTTAGGGAAGGATCTATCCCTCGTCAACGCTCGATCCTTTTAGCTCCTCTGGCCTCCGGCTGCGAGTTGGCTAATCAGATCCACAACGTACAGGGACACTATCCACGGGGGCGAAAAGAAACTGTACAGGCGGGGCGCAGCTACACGTACGAAGTCAAGAAACAAACAAAAGAGAAAGGTGAATGAATGTACAGTGTGCTTATGTTGCTGTCTTGTTGCCCTGTAAGCCCAGACAGCAACAGCACACGAAATTCTATCCAGGCCCCTCCATCTATCCCAAGGCTCAGTGCGCTATTCCGGCTCGTCCGCGAGGAGGTCGACATCTATCCCGGAGCAAACCCGAAATCAACTGACATCAAAACAATTGCTCCCCCGAAAGTACCTGAAAGACGTGGTGCGAAACACCCCCCGTGATGGGGGCGTCAGCTCGCAGAGTGACGTCTCCCAGCATAAACGATGAATTCGCGAATCCTCGTCCGGTTTGCATCAGACCTTCAACACAAACGCAGGAGGGATCGCCAGCACGGTCTCCAGCCCCTTTGAGGCGCCCACCACCACCCGCGATTACGAAGACCACATCGGCGACCCTCGGAAGCAACACCGTCATCCGCAAACCTTCGTCTGAGCACACACGTCTTCGACGGTGCCCTAATACATGCACCCAAGATGTTTGCCAATCCGCATCATTGGAACATTGGTCACTCATCTTCTATCCCCTTACGCCGAAACTCAGTTCATCTCGTCCACGCACTATCCCTTGCAACATCGGCCCTTTCACTTGGTTCAGTACCCCTCCTAGACGATGTAGCCCTTTCTTTTGCAGGAGGGACTTAATGGTGGCCAGCCATGCCCACAGAAGCTGTCTGACGAGGGCCGAGAGGACTTACTGGTGATCAGCCACGCCCCTCCACTCACAAGCAGTAACCTTCGTCATTGGTTGGTCTGCGCCCGTCAGGGAACGCCCATAAGGCCAGCTGCTCGCAGTTGAAGCAGTAGCTGCGTCGCTCCCACTCATCTCACCCAGCGCCTTCTTTACGTACATGTCCTCGACGAATATATCCCCTATCCGGAAAGTCCTATCCCAGGCTTGGCTCACGCGACGAAGCAGAGCCGCGGAAGACAGCGGGCCATGGCAATCCTAACCGCTGCATCACTCCATGCGCTAGGGGCATGACTTTGCATGCGCCCTGCAGATCTATCCCTTGCCGCGCCACCTCGTCCAACGACGTGAGGAGCCATCCCACGCACATCAGCAGACGTGACGCCGTTAATGGTGGCAGGCGTCTTCCTTCTTCTCGTCGTGGTTTCTCTCGTCCAAGTGCGTCGCAACAGCGGGCACCTACTCCCACTGATAGTCGCCGCTCTGGCCGCGAGGACTTATTGGTGATCAGCCATGCCTCCGCTGCCGTGCACGCTCCGTCTCGCAGCAACATTGTCTCCGCATTCTGCAGATTTGCCATACACTGCGTTGTTATGTTCGTAGACATCGAACAGCCTCCCGTCCGGAACGTTGATCATCATGCATTGGCAGGCAGGCGCACGGCTAATCCTTCCCTCTATCCCCCCGGCCACCGGTCGTCACGTAGATGTTCGTCAGCATTTTCCTTTGCCAGCTTCCGGTTCACATGCATAGTAACATGTACTCCCCCCCGCGCACCGTATTCAGCCTCGACGTGTAATCCCTTCAC
Organism: Symbiodinium natans; assembly: GCA_905221605.1. Taxonomy (NCBI): domain Eukaryota; class Dinophyceae; order Suessiales; family Symbiodiniaceae; genus Symbiodinium; species Symbiodinium natans. The sequence continues at coordinate 291,631 of CAJNDS010002747.1, read as the reverse complement.
TCGTGTCGTAATCTCCATGTAGTACTACGCATTTCTATCCACTCCCCCCGGCTCGCAGATACCGTGGTGACATAGACAATGTCAAAGTTGTCCTTTCCCCCCTGTGCCGGTGGTCTTTGCGTTGACGCATACATTTTCCTAGATATCGTAACTATCCCGTTTCTATACGAGCGAACTATCCGTAGACGAACTCAAACTCATAGAAAGCTCCCCCCGGCTTGTGGGCACCGCGTGGACACACACAACGTCACACATATCCCTCCGCCCCCCGGATGTCGACCAACAAAACCACACCTATGTCCTTTCTATCCCAGGCGTACTGCATTAAGATGTACAAGATTAACAATACGTCGTAGTCCTATCCCTATTCCGGAAGAGTCGGGCCTATCCCCTATACGTGTTCCTCATGCTCACAACGCTGCGAAATATCCCCTTGAGGTTGCCGTCCGCGAAGCTCACCATGCACCATACTCCCTTTGCCTTTCTGAGACGAGGTCCGACTGCTGGGCGCCAAACGTCAAGACCGGCAACGGTGTATATAGTACGCCTTGTATCCCATCCCGGGCCAGAACAGTGAAGTAGAGGACGCGAAGCTCCGATGCCTGTATCCCTCGGGGTCGAAACAGTGAAGTAAGGGACGTGAAGCTCCGCTATCTGTATCCCTTCGGGACCAAAACAGTGAAGTAAGGGACGTGAAGCTCCGATCTGTATCCCTTCGGGACCAAAACAGTGAAGTAAGGGACGTGAAGCTCCGCTATCTGTATCCCTTCGGGACCCAAAACAGTGAAGTAAGGGACGTGAAGCTCCGCTATCTGTGTCCCTTCGGGACCAAAACAGTGAAGTAAGGGACGTGAAGCTCCGCTATCTGTATCCCTTCGGGACCAAAACAGTGAAGTAATGGACGTGAAGCGCTGGTACTTCTATTCCTTCGGGAAGGTTTGAGCAGCAAAGATCTCCACTCTGTATTCCCTGCAGGTATCACAGGCCCTCCACTCTGCAGTTCCTGCTTGAAGGATCCGGGCAGCAAATATCTCCAGTTCGTATCCCTGCAGACAGAGAAGCCCTCCACCCTGCACTCCCTGCGTGCTTGCAGGATCCGGCCAGCGAAGATCTCCACTCCGTATTCCCTGCAGGCAGAGAAGCCCTCCGCCCTGCACTCCCTGCTTGCTTGCAGGATCCGGCCAGCGAAGATCTCCGCTCCGTATTCCCTTCAGATCCATGAGAAGCGTCGGGTAGCAAAGCCCCCCGCGTGCCTTTCTGCAACTCGATGACTTTTCCTGGTAGCTGTTGATGTTCCGGCTGCTTCGTGTTGGGCAGGCAGCGGCCCGCTATGACACTCCAACTGATATAGCCCCGGCGCGCAGTCATCAAGTCGACGATGGCTATCACCACTATCCCTCCCCTTTGCGACGCCGTATCCGCCCTCCAACAGCTCCTGCGTGAAAGCGATGGAATGTCATAGGTGTATTCCCGCCTTGGCTATTCTATTCCCTGACGCCTGCGTGGCAAATCCAAAATATCCCAGAATGAATCTGGCTATCCCTGCTGCACACGCTTGACTCGATGGAACTCTCCTTGCTCCCAAACCTTGACTCGACGGCAATCCCTGCTGCCAAACTTTGACTCGATGGATATCCCTTGCTCCCAAATCCTGACTCGATGGATTTCCCTTGCTGCCACATCCTGACTCGATGGATTTCCCTTGATTTCCCTTGCTCCCAAATCTTGACTCTATGGCAATCACACATTTTCCTTGCACATATACTCCCGACATGCAAATTCCGCCACAAATCGTACATGAGGAGCCCGCACTATCCCCCTGCAAGCAAGACTTGATGATATCGCCACTCTTCTATCTTCGCCATCTTGTCCTTGTCATCCGTCCGCTCGTTTCGATATGCCATTCACTATCCAAGCCCCCATCTCCCTTGGCCACCCGAGCACGTGTACATCACAATGTGCCTGCCGATGTGTCAATGCGCAGAACCGCGTCCGGGGCCAACCTCCCTGATAATCAAAGCAAACATTAGGCTCGTAGGGCATTCGCCAGACCGCTCATTCCACGCCACTGCCACACACGCGTCATCATCTTCATCATGAGCATCTCATCTGTTCGAATCCTATGTATCTCCCCCCCGTGTCCCGGGCAAACCCCCCAATAAGCAGGACCTGAATCTATCCCGTTCGCTCATGCTTCGCTTCCACTCTATCGAGCTAACCCCCCAATAAGCAAGACCTGAATCTATCCCGTCCGCTCAGGCTTCACTTTCACTCTATGCCGTCCGATCGCCAAAACGACTCAGAGTACCTCGAGTCCGTCCGGTCATATCTTCGGGCGATCCAGGCTTATCGCAGAAGTGTCTAGGCTTCTCCCAGATGTGTCCCAGGCCTGTAAATTGACTATTCCGGCCATCCAGATGTATTCCGAAACTATCCACCGGCATCCCAGAGACGTCGAAGGTTCCCGACGCCTCAGTTGCATCCCTTGTCTGTAATCATCCTATTCCCGTGCGAGCTTCAAGCCACCACCAAGCGTACTGACCGGGCTTCCGCGTCTCCCCGTTCTCAAACATCAATGCGCCGTTCGCCACGTCCGCCTGCATTCCCCGGAACATTCTGGGCCTGAATCTTGATCCAGCTCGCGCCTTCATTCCGTCGACGATTTCTCTCTCGTTGTTCACTGGTCTCCAGAGACTGGGATCTGATAGTTGTCGTCGATGTTGGTTATAACCCCTCTTGTGGTTCGGAGTTTTGCGACACTCATCCGCAGCATGGGATATAATCCTCCTCGAAATCCCGCTCGAACCCCTATCCCGAGTTTTGGGATACCCCCCCGCAACATTGGACGTACTCCTCAGCGAAGCCCTGCTCGAATCCCTATCCCAAGACACCCCCCGTTCGAGTTGGGCGAGCTGCGTGACGAAGTCCTCAGTGGAATCAATTGTTTGCTGATCTCTGGGCGGGACGAGCGCTGCAATGAGGTCGCCCTCTGGATTAGGGTAAAAACGTTCCCTATCCCTGTTCGCGGCGCAGCGTTCTCTGACATCTGTGTAGTCTATGTTCCTAGCGGACACGGCATATTCCCGGGTAGCCTCAGGGTTGCGGCCCGCCCCTGGAAGAGAGATGCTGCGCCCAATCTTCCATGTACTGGTAGTTTTGGTCCGCCCTCCACTCCTCTATTCTTTTCTTGATTCTATCATATAACCAAGAGTGTGTTTTACCCTCTGCCGGTCTCTTCCTCCAGGCCTCGATGTCATGGTTCAAGAACGAAAGGTGCCGCACCTTACTATGCAGGATATCCCCCAGTTGCTCATCGGACCATGTGCCTCGCCCCGTCGCTTCAACCCGCACGCGCACACTATCCCATTTGTCCATGAAAACGTCCAGACTATCCACCTCGCATTGACCTGAGTATTTCTCACACGCAGTACAAGACAAGGCCTCGTTCAACACCTCCTGCTCCCTATTGGGAGAAACGCTGTAAAATCTCACCACCATGCTTAGTAGCCTCATAGCCGACATTGTCTCTCGCCCAACCGTTCGCTTGAACATCTCCCCCTGCACTTTACTGGCCAGACTCGTTGATTTGATCATATTCCGCAGCCCTTCCCATAGCTTGTTTTCCAACGCCGCATACTTCAATGGTCTATCCAATTCGCTTTCACTCATATCCCTAACACGCAGAATCGTGGAGTATCCGTACTCCCCGTCGTAAATGTACGCGCTTTTCACCGCCCGGGCCACTTCCCCAAGCCACGTGTGTAGATTCGCCGGATTGGGCTCCTCAGGAAGGATCATATCAAAGCACTGGTATACTATCCCTAGATACTCCCGTCGCCTCAACTCAGGATCAACGCCACCATGACCGTCTCCACACTGTAGTGCCTGACGCATTCTACGCTGCTCTTCGCACGTCTTTTCCACTTCAGCTACTCTATACCGCATTGCGCTCATCTCCGCCTCGATGTTGTTCCGTTTTGTTGCCGCATCTATCCGTTCAGTGAGCTCCGTGATGAGACCCTCCTGCGTCTCCTGCATGGTCCTGAGCCGCGCGTTCTCGTTCTCGAGCTGTTCGATTCTTCTCTGCGTTTGGGTTTTATACTCCCTCCATTCGCCCTTGTCCGCCGCATTCGTGTTTTGCATCTTCGCTATCGATTCACGCATCTCCTGAACCATGACTTCCAACTCTTTGATCCTCACGGATGCAACGAATGTTTTTGCGTCCTTCGCCTGCTGATCCCGCACACGCCGAAGCATCTTGGCCATCTCCGCGACATTTGCCTCTATTCCATCAATCCTCCCAGCGATCCTGACACATGTGCTCCGCGCCCCATCGTCAGCGCAATTGTTGTCAGTTCTATCAGTGCTCCTCGCGATATTCCCGCGGTCCCGACTACTGTATTCTACCACGCGTAATCTATCCCTCAGCTGCTTGTTCTCGTCCATGATTTCCGCATATTCCTTGCCCATCTTCTCAATCAGCTTTTCCGTGGCATCAACTCTCCCCTTCACGGTGCCTATATCACTCGTCATCCCATTGATACTCTCACGAATCTGTTGCAGAGGCTCCGCGATGTTCTTCGACATCGATACATCCATCGTCCCTTTCATTTGCTTGAGTTCGCCCGCGACAAACCTCACACGAGAACTCATCCTGTCAACGCTTTTCGCTATCTCTTTAAACTCGTCCCGCTCAACATGATTGGCGCTTTCGCTCGCCTCTCCACGCTCGCGGCCCAATGGTTCCACAGCCTTTGTCAACTCCTCTCTAATCCAGCTCCGTAGATCCCGAATGCTATCATTCAATTGCCGTTGCACATTGCGTTCGACATCAATCATCTCGGCACGTTGGGTTATGGACTTCTCTTCAACCTCATCCAGTCTATCGTGGATCCTCCTGAGCCCATCCCGTATCTCGTCATTCATCTCCGTGGTCGCGTTCCTGATGTCTATAGTCACTCCTTCTATCGCATCAACTCTGCCCTCACACCCTTCATATTCCGATATTCCATTTCCCCTTGCGGCGGCATCATGCGATATCCCGTTCGGGGGTTGCGGGGGAGGGGTACTTATCGTATATTCCATCTTCTTGGCCCTCGTCCCAGCATCAATCTTTGGTGACCTTGCTATGTCCGAAGATCCTTGGCTGATGTCTCCTATTCTCCCATTTAGCGGCGCGTTCCCATTCAGTCTATCCAACACTATCCCAACGTCGACTGCACCACCTTCTGGACCGGCCGAATGTTTCGTCCTATTCCCTGTCCCCTGGCGTTGTTCCACTCTTCGACCCTCAAGAAATGCCAACATCACGTCACTGCTGTGGTCGATGCTATTCCACCCAATGCTCAATCCTGCGTTCCTCGCTCCGAGCTCTATCCCCTTTGCGCCACCCATACTCCCCAGCCCTATCCCATCGCCACCACTTCGATCATTGCCCCACTCGTCCACATTAGCGATGGTCTGCTCCTTCTTCTTCGGCCCGTCAAGTCGTCCCGAGACCTCTCTGAGCTCTCCAGTGATTTTTGGGCCAGGTCGTCCCGAGACCTCTCTGGTCTCTCCAGGGATTTTTGGGCCAGGTCGTCCCGAGACGTCTCTGGACTCTTGAGGGAAGTTTGAGCCAGGTCGTCCCGAGACCTCTCTGGGCTCTTGAGGGAATTTTGGGCCAGGTCGTCCCGAGACCTCTCTGGACTCTTGAGGGAAGTTTGAGCCAGGTCGTCCCGAGACCTCTCTGGGCTCTCCAGGGATTTTTGGGCCATGTTGTTCCGAGTCTATCCCCACCCTCATGATCCTTTCAACGCGTTCATCTCGCATATCTCCCAGCTCCGCCGCCGCATCACTTCTACGAATATCCCCATGAACTCGCGCATCGTGTCCATCAAGACCTTGAGGATCCTTCACCCATCGATCGGCGCAACTATCCCCATGAACTCGCGCACCTATCCCAAGAGTATCCCGATCTCCGCCGTCTCCATCAGGACCAAAAGGATCCCATCTATCAACTCCATTGTTTGCTATCCCAACATCATCCGATCTCCGAGCATATCCCAAGTCGCTCCGTCCATGATGCGATTCCTCCAGGCAGCCGTCTCCGGCTAACATATCTTCCTCGACAACCCCGCCAAAAACACTCGAAGGCCCTGATATCCCATCATCCGCCCTAGGAGTCGTTCCATCTGAAAGGCTCAGATCCCATGGTCCTCCTCGTTCCTGACTATCCCCAATGCCTGACAAGTCAAACGCTTTGTCGTCCCCGCTCGCATTCTTCCCAAGTCCATCTCCATCTCCAGCGCACCCATCGTACATTCCGTTCCCTATTCCTGCGGGGGTGCGTCCACTCCCCACATGTCTATCCCGACCCAAATCCATATATCCCTCTCGTGCCCGCTCGTCGTTCCACATGTCCGTCATGACGTTGAACTATCCTCGCCTCGCCTTCGGCTCAGTCGGTACAGAAACTACAAGGCTCTTAACCTGTGCGAAGTGTCCAAATCAAGGAAAACTTGCGCGTCGAAGAACTGAAAAACTGTGTCCACTATTCCGGTTGATCAGACCCAAGTAGACAAGGAAGTTGGTTATTTACAGTTGTGAGGTGTTAAGTTGCTCCAGAAGTAACAGTATCCCTGTCAACGGGGAACACGAGGTAGCTAGCCAAGTATTCCAAGCCACTCCCGACGTTAACTATCGGAAGGATCCCCAAAGTTGCTATCTCCAGGGGGTGGTAACCTATCGTTCAAGATGTATCCACTAGCCGTCCGGCTGCGTGTTGTACACCTATCCCAATATTCACCTGAACAGCCACCTGCCCTCAGTATCCTCCGGCCTCCGGCTATGAGTTGTAAAGAGAACAGATAACTATCCCAAAGGTTAGGGAAGGATCTATCCCTCGTCAACGCTCGATCCTTTTAGCTCCTCTGGCCTCCGGCTGCGAGTTGGCTAATCAGATCCACAACGTACAGGGACACTATCCACGGGGGCGAAAAGAAACTGTACAGGCGGGGCGCAGCTACACGTACGAAGTCAAGAAACAAACAAAAGAGAAAGGTGAATGAATGTACAGTGTGCTTATGTTGCTGTCTTGTTGCCCTGTAAGCCCAGACAGCAACAGCACACGAAATTCTATCCAGGCCCCTCCATCTATCCCAAGGCTCAGTGCGCTATTCCGGCTCGTCCGCGAGGAGGTCGACATCTATCCCGGAGCAAACCCGAAATCAACTGACATCAAAACAATTGCTCCCCCGAAAGTACCTGAAAGACGTGGTGCGAAACAGGTCATAGCTTTTGGACGCCTGGGCTCGTGAAATATGCAAAGCTGTCGTCGCTCTATGTCGCGTTTGCATTTCTGGGCCTCCTTGTTTGGAGCGAGTCGACGCTGACATAACTTTCGATGTGTCTAACCCTTCTGATGTGTCAAACGACGGACGTAACTCAGATGGTCAGCTCTCTAAGTCATGGTCCCCTTTTGGGTACCCTACATGGGGGCCGCCTGATAATCAGCAAATCATAGGGGCCGCCTCATAATCCGGAACCCAAAAGGGACCCTAATTTCGAGTGGCCAGATGTCTCGTTTAATGTGAGCGAGACGCGTCAAGCCTCGACGGGATCTCGGTCACGGCAGCGGGGAGCTTCGAAGCTCTTGGAGGCAAAGGAGCCTTAGGGTTTAGGGTTTAGGGTTTAGGGTTTAGGGTTTAGGGTTTAGGGTTTAGGGTTTAGGGTTTAAGGGCCATATGCCCTAGACCACGGTAATTCCTATTAAGGCAAATGTACCATACACCTTTTGGGGGTTCGTTTGGTCCCCAAGGAGGGGGGAGAGGGGTAGGGAATGGATCAGGCGGTTGGGGGTCAGGGGGGGGCAAGTCTTGTCTTGCATGACTTGCAGTGGACTAGCCAAGTGCGGCCGCCAGTGCAACAAGGTAGCACTTGCGAGTCCGAGAAGTAGGACACCCCTGTTCAAGCCCTCAACCTCGCATTCCAAATCGAAAAAACCCAAAAACCTACATGCTGAGCCCTACGAAATGGCATTATATGGCGTGGTGGTGCTTGGTGTGTAGCAGTTGGCGAAATTGACAGACGCTCCGCCTGGAAGCACCTCACAGTACCCGTCAATCTGTCCAGAACCCTGAACGAGCTAAGGCTTAGGGGCTTGGTTGGATTGCGGTTCGTTTCACTTGTGCCCCCCCCCCCCCCCCCCCCGTCCGGCATCCTGAGCCCGGGGGGGCCGCCGAACATCCATGGCTTGCCTTCAGTGTTTGTCACAAGGACCCCGGCAGAACCGGGTCGGTTTAGGGTTTAGGGTTTGGGTTTGGGGTTTAGGGTTTAGGGTTTAGGGTTTAGGGTTTGGGGTTTAGGGTTTAGGGTTTAATTAGGGTTGTTCCGGGATTTCGCACACAGGGTCGACTGAAATCCGCTTCGACCAACAACGATCTTCAGCCTGCATAGGTCTGATTGCGGACGACCCGCGCTATGTCGCGTGAAGCTCGCGTTTTGCAACGAGCAAAACACTTCTTCTCTCTATACTGATCGGCTCAGGCATTGTGACGTGCCTCGAGAAGTCCATCGCCACAGTCGGGTTCCACGATGATGGACTATACTCCCCTTAGAACCTTAATAAAAATAATATTTTGAATATCCCCTTGGGTTTTACATGAACAAAAATAAAAATTAACTCCCCAGGGGGATATAGTGGGTTGGTTTCGGTCCGAAGGTCGGGGGGCGGCGAACAAGTCCTGGTTTGTGAGTAGCGGCGATGACTGCGTCATTCGACCAGTTGGAACCCTAAACCCTAAACCCTAAACCCTAAACTACGCATTCAAGAATCTGCCGCTCGAATGGACTTCAGCGGCTTGGGCCTCGGAGGCTCGGGAGCGAAGCTCAGCGGACGCCGTACAAGCGCGCAGCTCATATTGGGGTTTAGGGTTTAGGGTTTAGGTATATGAGGGATACCCCTAAGAAAATCTGGAACCCTCAACTGAGGCCCGGCAAACCCGCAACTTTTCCTTCGACCATGCGCATCATCACTCTCTGATGAATGCCGAAGCTTTCTGCCGCACCGCCAGACATGGGTGTCGACAGGGGTCAATCGCTTTCAGACATGAGCAGCGCAATCGCCAGATCCATATCCCCTTCGCAAGTGGCGGCAGCCTGTTGACATTTCGCCTCTGGAAAACCCATCTCCCTCAAACGAGCAACAATCCTCGGCGTTGTGGCGAGAGCGTTGAAATCGAAAAAATCTACGTTCCTTACATTCCTTCTTCGGCAGGAACACGAACAGAAACTCTAAGATTTAGTTGTCCAGGAACCTGGGGGCACTAAAGGTTAACCGTTGGGATTAGAAGGGGATTATGTTACCCCAAAAAGGTTGAAGGTTACCTACTCTACTACATTTAAATGGGATTATACTACCCCAAAAAAGGTTAAAGGTCACCTACCCTGCTAGGAAGAATGGTCACGGCCCAGGATCTCCGCATTTGCTCCGGGAGCCGCGCTGGGGGGAGCCGAATAGCCACCTGGATTTGCAGAGCTTCCAAATGGGTTCAAGCTGCCACCTTAGTTGTCCAGTAACCTTGGGGAAATAAAGGTGCTAACCTTTGGGAGTATAAGGGGATGATGCTACCCCAAAAAAGTTTTAAAGGTTACCCACTCTACTACTAGGCCACTTCCGCTTCCACTGCTCCGAAGGTTCTTCTCCATGTTCTCGATCATGCGAAGGAGGTGCTGGCCTTTTGCTGTGGCAAGTTGGTCACCAAAGTTGAGGATGCGATCTGGGAGGCCTTTGTTAAGGAGAAACTTGGCGACATCGCTTGCAAAGTGATTGCAATTGTGGTTTAGCAGGTTGTAGTTTTGCTCGTTGTGCTCGAGGGAGAGGACAGTGTTGATGTATGTCTCTAGCTCTTCGCGAGTCTTCGCTGTCTCGCCTAGAACCAGAGTTTCTACCACTGGAACTGGCACAGACATCCCGGGAGTATCACAAATAGATGGCCCGCCGCCAAAGAAATACTCGCGCCCGAAGATGACAATGCCAGTGTGAGGTACGAAGTCAATCTGTTGGCCAACAAGCATCATTGACATGCTTTTCGCCATGCCCTGGGTGATGTCGTACACATACCTTAGGTGCTGAGTTCCCTAGGGGAAAAAGGTTAACCCTCGGGTGTTAAGGGGATTTAGAGTTACCCAAAAAAAGTAAAAGGTTACCCACCCAGCACCTAAGATACGCTTGCACAGTGTTCGCCGTCAGATGTGCCGGTGGTGCCGGCGACACGGAAAGTGGTACTGTTGAAGATGCTGTCTCCGGGACGTCATCCAGTCGTAACGGCCGGCCCATGACCGCCTCAAGCTGTGACCTCATTTCTGGATAGATTGCCAGGGTCTCCTTGGCTTCAGGCATGGCTTTCACAAAGCCTTCCACCATATCTGGGTTCGCAGCGATCATCTGCTTGACCATCGGATTTCGGAGAACCTGGTTCAGCTTGGCCGGGCTGGTGAGCATGTCGCGCACTGTCCCTTCGATGCCTCCGGCCCGGTTTGCTGCCTCGCTCTTCTCGTGGTCAACTGCAAAACTTGCCAAGTCGTCCTTTGCCGTGCGAAGTACTGCAAGGCCGTCCCACAACTTGCCCACGCACACCTGGTCAGCTGGGATTCGCCAAACTGGCTCCCCATCCTCGACTGCGTCCACGAAGCCTAAGGCTACCAAGCAGTCCTTTCCACCAGGCAGCGACGTCACCTTCTCAGCAGCCCCGTAACCATATTATAATCAGGGCACCCCTTTTTTGGTCGGTTACTTTATAAAAGGGAACCAGAACCCCAAAAAAAAGAAGGGAAAGGGGTACCATTGGGCTACCAGACCTTCTTTGTGATGGTGGTGCTGCTCTGCTTGATGGTGCGATACTTGGCCCCGCTCGTGGGGTTCCACTTCCTTGGGGGCCCAGATGAGCCCCAAAAGGGTTTTGGGGGCCTTTTCGGGTTCAGATTACCCTAGCCGGAATTATAGCAGCAAAGGGTAGTTTTTGGCTATCTCGAGGGTATATGACCCCAACTTTAGGCTTCATTTTTTTTTAAAGGCTTCATTTGGTCCCCAGGGCTCTGGGCAGCATTCTCAGCCACCTTGTGCAGGGTCAGAATGCACTCCTGGATCGCATCGGCGCTTCCATGGCCCCGCAGCTTCTCCAAAGCCTTGTCCATGAAGGAAACCAACACCAAAAAGGAATTGAGGGTTTTGTATTATGCAGTTTTTGACAAGGACGTACGTAGTTCACGAACAGCCATGAAAGAACTGTCCTGCTGAGGCAGAAATGGCAGAAGAGGAGATGTGGAGCCAAGAGCGGAGAAGCAGCACACGAATCACGATCATTCCGGCGGCCCTCGCTCCCAATCCGACTCCACTCCTCCTAGCCTTTCCTCCGGCTAAATCTGAACTCGGGAGAGCCGTTATTAGCTTTTCCACCAAACCTACTTAGTTATGCCGCAGTATTCGTCTTCTCGAAACGGCCTGATCCCTCGAAGGGTAGCCAACCTCCTTTCTTAGCTGTAACTGTTTGGGGGTTCCTCTGTCGTCATTTGTTAAGGCCTTGCAGGGCCCAGGGCTTGCCACTCGGATCTGAGGCTTGCCACTCAACACCGTGCCTTAACGTCAAAAGGCTTTCCAAAACAAGATCCATGTGACTACCGCCCTCCCGCGCGTGTATTCAAGGACGACTATCCGATATCCATGACTGTAGCTTCTGCCCGTGATGGCATTTAATTTCTTGCAAGTCTCTCAGGAGAGAAGTGAACTTGCATTTGGGGAACAGAAGTCTTCGGTGCAATGCATCAGCTTCCCTGGCAGCCTTCATTGGTAGCAACTACTGGGTCGGAGTGACACTCCCGGGACATAGCTTTCATGGGTACACATGGGTATCTAGATTCGTGGCAATACTTCTCATTCCGCCCTTGCCACAGAGAAGCTTAGGCACCACTTCCACGCAAGTCTTCCTGAACGGGCATGCCAAGTATTGCTTTGCTTGATGTTTCTGGCGGATTGCCCATCATGTGCTGAAGCGGCAAGTAAGGAGCCTCTTAACCCACTCTCTCTGTATCAGGCTGTGGAAACTCGACATCTACAACCTTTGACGAGCTTGTCCACCCGATGTTTTCCCTCGGTCCCGAACCAAAAGCCAACAGTGCGACAGTGCGCTATAGTCCAATATCTCTGTGTTACTATTTTCAGGTATGTACTGCATAACTTGGGATGTTCCCCGTTATACTAACAGTATAACAAGTTCGACATCGCGCAACCGACATCTTGGACTAGCATCGGCCCCATCACCGAAGCGGGACCCCAGTTCAGGGTTCTGGAGCCGATCGACGGATGGCTGCGGATTCTAAGAGCTGCAAACATAAAACAGAATTGACCCTCGACCCCGGCAGCCCTCACCACTTCAAGCATTTTAGAGCCTTCCTGCTCAGGGCCCCGTGCATTTTCACTTTGCTCAGACGTGAATTTGATGGGGCTGGGTGGCAAGGAAAGGGCACTTGCAGAACACCCACTGGCACCCATCGAACTCCAAGCCCTGGATGGCTCCTGTATGCAAAGCCTCCTTTGAAGTGCTCGAGGAAAACACCGCTGATCACCACTGGCACCTGGGCATGCAGGGTTCCACACAGCCGCACGATGAACACCTCGGGAGGCTCTCGCGTAGCATTCACTGGACGGACCAAAAAGCCTGACCCTAATGCCTAAACTTGAGTTGGACAAGCAACAGGCTGGCTCACCGTGAATGTATTACAAATACACTTTACACGAGCATGTATGCTGAATGTGGGATCGGCAAAGGCTCAGCGCAAGAAAACGGCATGAGACGACGTTTCAACCAACACAAACATCAACAGGTGCACCGCAAAACAAAAGAACGATAGAATACGCCGAACACACGTAGATTGAGCTTACACTGTACACAAGGTGACAGTGCAAGTTGAGATGACCTTAGCAATCCTGCCGTTTTTTCAGCGCTTTCGTCAGGCAGACGCCCCTCCAGACCTTCCTGCGTGGAGCCAAGTATTGCTGCAGGAAGGGCTCGCCAGGATGGTACTTCGTCAGAAGCCGGTCCCAACAATGGCTTTGAGGCAGTCCCAGTCTGGTCCTATCGTCTTCTCTGCACTTAGCCATTTTGGCTCAAGGCCGCGAGTGCTCAAGAGGCAGCCCCTGTGTCCCGCCTCTCAACTTGAAAACCAAGAGAGAGGGGGTGAGAGAGGGAGAGATTGCGATCCGACTTCTTCTACTTTGCGTGTGCCTCGCGAAAGTTGTCCTCCAGCCCTACGGTGACCGCTGCGGTGGGAGACATCCTCTTCCACGACTACCCGAGCCGCCACCTCCCCGACAACAAGAACACCCACGACATGGCGAACATCACCCCGACGCTCGCGAGCTCCAGCCCAGAAGGGGGCCACAAGAGAAAGGGGCTTGAGACAGTGCACGCTGACGAGGATGAATGCGGCCACCCCCACGGAGGAGATTCCCAGCCAGGAGGCGGCCTTGAACCTCACCGAAGTCCGACAAGCCCTGCGTGCGGAAGTGCAGACCTTTTTGGGGGAAATCAAGGTGGCCATGCATAGTATGGAGGACCGGATCGCCGACAAGGTCAACTTACGCATCGATGGAGTACAAGAACAGATACGTGGGGTCCAAGAGGCGCAGTCAAAAATGCAAGAGCAGGCCAATGACACGAGCTGCCGTCTGAGCCACCTGGAGGAACGCATTGCACAGCTTGAAAAGGGAAGCGCCTCGGGGTCAACCACTGGGGGACCATCTAGCCTCACGGGGCCGCTACAAGGTCGCCGCAAGGCCATCGTCATTGGGGGTTTCCACCGGACACGCCGAAGGACCATTTGCTGCAGGAGATCAACAAGTTGGTTCGTCAACTTGATCTGGACCTGAACACAGACAACATGTTCACCACAGGGATCCGTCGAGGAACCGCCATTGTCCCGATTGAGCCCAAGGAGGACGAGGATGACCGCGCGACCCAGAACCGCTTCGCTAACGTCCTTCGTCGAATCCGTGATGCGAACATTGCTTTGGGGCAAAGGGAGGATGGGGGCACACGACGCTTGTGGGGGGCCTTCTCGCAGACTTTGGAGCAGCGTCAGCGCAGTGCCTTTGCCGGCAAGGTCAAGAGGCTCGTGCTCTCCCTGTCTCCTGGCGCCGCTGTCGGTCCTATCGTCTCTCTCTCTCTCCCTCCCTCTCCCTCCCCTAGAACGACCTTCAGAACCCCGACTCTGGATGAGGCAGATGATTATGTGCACGTGCGTATCTAGACATAGCTTGGATGCATGAATATATGTGTATATATATATATATATATGGTAGCATGTATATATATATATATATACAGATACATATGCCTTATGAATACAGAACCACACGTTCAACCTTCAGATGCACACTTGCCCCCTGGCATGGTCCTCGTGGCACGTGAGCAATTAAAAGTCCAGAACGGATGTTGTGGCGTGACAAGAGCTTTTTGGCGCTGCAACAACTGCTACGTTGCCAAGGGATGCACCTGAAACCATCAACTGGATGTGCTTCAAGATACTGGGCATGGCCTGAAACAGCACAGGAGGCGAAAGCTCGGTCTCGATTGCTCTCTGCGTGCGAATTGCGAGACAAGCAGTGCTAGTGCTGGATCTCCCTCTTTTGAGCACACCTGCCAACTCTGCTTACCGACCAACGTGCGGTGTCGCTTCGGACACTCATACGAATTCGTGCGCATCTGAAACGTCAACCTCAGTTGCATCCACCACTACACAAGCTTCGGCACAACCGTATATGCACTCTACTGTCTACTGACTGCGCTTGGGTGCAACCTCAGCGAATGCCTTCCCCAAATCTGACTCCTCCGGGGCATGGATATACTTGCCGTTGAGAAGTGCGGCGGCCAGCCGCAGCTGGTTGAAATCCCGGTCCTCCCCAAAGCCAATGCAATAAGCTTTGGCGATTCCATCCCCATGTTCCTCCACAAGTGCTCGAGCAGCAGCCTGCCAACACTCGTAGTCGGGCACTCCATCGGTCATGAAAACAAGAACATGTCGGTGATGCTGGTAAGAACGGGCACGCTCATTCAGAAGAGCAGATGCCTCAGAGAAGCCTGCTAGGTAGGAAGTAGATCCCCAGCTGTCGTTTGACTCATAGCGAGTGATCTGATCAGCACACTCAGCCGCTGTGCCGAATTCCACTCCGCGCCAGGCAGAGTGGCGAAAGAAGACAATGGAGTACCGATCAATGGATCTTCCTGAAAAGTTCACCCAGTCCTGGGCTGCACGGCACAGCTGGCTCCACTTCGCACCCGACATGGACCCAGACTTGTCCAAGACGAGGAGATAGTGATGCGGGGTAGCTTGGATGTCGCCTTGCTCACCAAGGTCTGTATATCGAATTCCGTACTTCTCGCAGAATATGGGGCCAACCTTGGGCCAGGCACTGTAAGCCCTGGCCTCCTGGCGCAATCGATTCTCTGTGTCAAAGTGATTGGAAAAGTCCCAGTCGGGATTCTTCTCCTTGAATTCAACCCATTTCATTCTCTCGCCTGTCTCATCCACAAACTCGTCTTGGTCCTGGATCTGCGAACAAATCCGTGTTGATGCCGTCTTGTGTCCATCCTGAAGTTTCGACTGGGGAAGAAACAGTGATGCAGCTTGATCATATTCGTGGGTGAAGCACTAGGATAAATTCCTCCTACTTAGGCCGTGAATGACAATACTGCCAGTCTCTTCAAGCTAATGGCGGGCTGAGGCAACGTGTCTGTGTTCACATGGCAACTTCTGCTGACGAAGGCATTCGTCATAACAAGTTCGGGATAAAAACAAACATGCACGTTTGACTGCTATTGCGGTCCTCCAGGTGAATTCCTCGAAATCCACGCGGTAGGTGGCCATGGGCACAGCAATGTACATGGTGTTTCCCCGTGTCTGAATTGTCGCACAACTTGCCACAACAGGGACATGTTGCAGAGCAAGGAATGATCTTGTCCTCCAACTGCCCACACATATTGGAGACCTGCTGCTGCAGTTCCAGGTCGCCTGGCAGATTTTCACGCGCATCGGCCATCTTTGACTGAAGGATTCCCATCAACGCCTCCAGAAATTCATGTATGTTGGAAATCTTTGCCAGCTCAGTATGGACTGCATTGCGGATGCCGTCCCTGAGGTGGTCTGGGATGGGGTCGTGCCTGTCAGGCAGGCTGTTCTTCTTTAGCGTGACGATGAATTCCTGCTCAACATTCTGGTCATCTGGGTTTGTAAGGCACCATTGCGATCCGGTGCATTGGTTGAGAAGGGAGTCTGACACGTATTGAAAAGCAGCACGTTGCTTCAACTGCTGAGACTGCATAGGGCCATCAATCTCACACTGAATTTCAAAGAGCGAATTGCTGTGAGCTGTGTCTCTTTCAATGCGGGGGTCGCCATGCAGTCTTTCGACTCTGTGAAGAAGGTCCCTCATCGCCTTGAAGTAGGTCAGTTCCCTCCGTTGATCTATCGCTGGTAGAACATGCTCGACTCTGATGGCTTCAAACTCAGTACGAACCACTTTCTGAAGCTCACGGACAGGATCTCCAATCCAGGCTTCTTGCATCTTCAGGTCATCTGTGCCTAAGGACGAATCTAGCCTTTCTTGGAACTTCTCCCTTGTGAGCCCGGCCGTCTTTTTTGACACCAACGTCTTGACCTCCAAAGGGATCTCCCTGCTGAGATGCTGTAAGAGGGTGAGCTCAAATCCGTCAGCAAGAATCTCAGCCATGTTCCGATCGGCATGATCATCCTGCAAGAGCATTCCAACAAAGTATTCCCGCTGCTTGTCGTGGGATTTCTCGAACTCTGCAATCGGCATCTGAAACTGCTGCCAGGCTGAATCGATCAATCGCTGCCAGGCGTGGATGAGTGCTTGTGAGTGCAACTCACCCTGCCCTTCACGGGAAAGAGTGCAGCCTAGCAACTTCAAAGACTTGTTGACCTCTTCTACCACCTGGGTGACCTGCCTGGCCACTTTATTCATAAGATTCAGGTCAGGTCGCCGACATTCATCCAAGAACTTGTCCAACCCATCCGCCAGCCTGTGGAAGACTTTCGTCCAGTCCACTGCCCCAAGCGAAAATGATTTGACTTGCTCAGGACGGGGCTTTGCAGCTGTTGTGGGATCAACAAGCCAGGCGCGCACTGCTGACTCAGCATCACGCTGGCCATGACTGGCCACATGGCGTCGCTGGCTTCTTTCAATCCCAGTTTGTTCGCTGTGGACAATAGGCCGCGTGGACTGCTTAGGTTGCCTTTCCCACTCGGATCGGGATTGTGGAAGCAGAGCAGCCACGACTTGCGCGCCGACATACTTCAGAAGCGAGCTGCATTTCTTGACCTGCTCATCCAAGTCCTGGATACTCTCTGACCTCAGCACGATCTGCACTCGAGTAGGGTCGCATTGCCCCCAAGGAAGCACTGGACCAGAACGAAGCTGCAACCAGTCGATTCGAGGCTGAGGGGGGTCACCGGAGTGTGCTTCTTGACAAACAATGCCAAAATTCCTCAGCTGACTCTCACCTGTGGGATACAAGTTGTAGCAGCTCTGCAGGAAGCTGTGGCTGAAGTCCTTGTACTTGAAGCCTTGCTTCATCTTCTGAATGATGTTTGGCCAGATCTTGTCGAACTCTGCATTCAAGAGGTCACGTGTGTATCTTGGTTCCTGCGGCATTCGCCTTGCCAATTCCCGAATCTTCTGCGTCAACTCCTCGTGCCCGTCCCTGCAAGCTCGCCTCACATCCTTCTCTTGAGAAACGGTGTTGACTCTTTGCACCCACTGAAAGCGGGTGTTTTGTAAAGAGTCTTCCAAGACACCTTCCAGCCTCTTCTGCAACGCGAGGCTGCACTTCAACTTCTCAGCCTCGAGTCGAAACTTCTCACGCAAAGGGTCAGCGACTTCCTCGAAATACTTCCGCGCGTGATCAGCAGCATCCTCATAGAAAGGAAGCTTGCAGGCACATTCCAGCTCCTCTTGATGGCGTGTACCTTCCTCCTGCAGTGGAAATGACTCGGAAGTGTGCTCATTGATCCATTTCCGGAGATGACGGTCGTGCTGAACTTGCTTGATGTCTGCAAAGTATGTCAAGTCAGGATATCTGGAAATTGTCTGGAAAATTGTGTGAGCCATCTGCAGCCACTTCGATGGGCTAACTGGCGGCTCCGAATCTGAGCTGCTGGTAGAGGTCTGTTGCCTCAAGGCTGACCGAAGATGTACGCCTGCATCGCAAAAGCTCTTGCTCTGGCTCAAGCGCGTCCAATCCACACCACTCTTCTGAAAGGTCTGACGAACATCCGAATTGTACATGGAAGGCACCACAACAATGTTGGAATCATCCAGCTGCACCTGGTTCTTGATTACTTTCTCATCAGCCTTGAACGTCTGTTCCACCTCATCTGCCAATCGACGGAAACCTTCGCGGTGGTGTTTCGGATCAGGATCTGCAACTTGGTTCATGACCCAACGAAGCACTGGGCACGGAACCTTTGCCATCTCCAAGTTGTGGAGAGCGCGGATGCAGACCTCAAGCAGGCGTTTCAATGGCTCGCTCATGTTTCCCTTGATGTTGATGTCGACGTGGTTTGAAACTGCAAACGCGAACAACATTACAATGCGATCCTTGGCTGACTCACAGCCGCATCAATGTCTGAAGCTTCGCATGTCAAGTGCAGCAGGTACACCGCGCATGCAGCACTGTTGCAGTTACAACCGCGCATGCAGCACTGTCGCAGTTGCGACATGATGCACATGGACGACGGCTCATGCCAGAACTAGGAAGCTGAGATCCGCACATACTCTGGATCCGCCTTCTCCACTGACTGCAGGCCTTCGGTGTCAAGCACCAGAATGTTGCGATCCTCCATCCGAATGAGCTGGCCCCAAACACCGCGAGTGCAGCGGCCCTCAGACACTTTGAAGCTGCAACCATATTTGCGGTTCATCAGCGTGGACTTCCCGGAACTCTGCGGTCCAAGCGTGCACTCTACGACAAAAGGTTTGTTGCACATCCTGTCCTCCAGGATTTGAAAGACTCGGTTGAGCATACCAAATTGAAAGTGCATTCTCTCCCCGTCTATCACCTCAAATGGCTCGCCTGCCCAGATCTGCTCAGCAAAGGCCGCTGATAGCTTGTGCTTCTTGTTCTCTGGGATTTTGCTAGCAGCGACAAATTGCATGGTTTCTTGCATCAGGCAGTTCCACGATACTTTGGTTTCGGGTTGGTGCCCCATGCATCTCCATGCACTTCTTGAGGCCCACCAACGTTTCAACCTTGCTGTCGCAGAGCTTGTCCATGAAGCGCTCAGTTGTTGTGGAGGGAGTTGCGCCAAGCATTTGCTCCTTGACCTTCTCTCGCTCCACAGTCCACATCTGGATGCTGCTGCACTGCTCTTGGGCATGGCGCGAATTCAGCTTCTTCTCCAGGTCGCAGAAGTGATCATGAAGCGGCGTCATTCGCAAGATGTCTTCTTTGGTGCTGGACAACATGGAGTTGCCGAATCCCTCAGCGCCACTGGCATCCTCGAACTTGACATCAAGCAGGTGCAACAAGTCTGCTCGCGTAAACAGCCCGTCTTCTTCATTCCACATCTGGTATGGTCCAGGCATGCCAGTGGTTGAGACAGTGCCTAAACTCAACGTCACAGGTTCCAGGAGTTACTTGCGAAGGCGATTCACATTGACCTTGCTTTGCTCGGAATTCTGATTCGTGAGGTCTGGCACCGGCAGGACTACAAGCTTCTCATGGCTGAAGTTACCAGTAGCACTTGCCGCGGCACTTGGAGCATCCCGCCCCAGAATGATGACGCACCTTGTCCGAGCTCCTTCAAGAATCTGCGAAATGTCATGGCGATGTGCTTCGGAGTTGAGATCTGCAAACCGCATGTGAACCACAAAGAACTGGAAGATGTCTTTGGCTTTGTGAAGAAAGGAGGCGTCGATCGTGCCATGTGCGTCAGCAACCGCGAAGCCTCTTCCTGGTCTCATGAAGTCTTGGTCAAACTGTATTTGAACATACCCAGGCATCGCAGAATGAGTGAGGTCAAAATCAGTCATGAAGAGCGAATTGTTCAAGGACGATGCTCCGACTGGGGCATCCACAAGCGCCATGCTAAGCAGCAAAGGCTGCTCTGGCATGCTCCAGAAGAGCTCGGCGCAGGACTCCTTCGGGACAACGGGCGAGATCAGTGGCACGGGGTGCTCCCTGGAATGAGCGGCCAGCAAGGTTCTGCAACTGCTTGCTGGCACGACATTCAAAAGCCATTGAAGAAGTATGTCTTTTGTTGGCAACGACCTCCCAAAGATCTTGTCAAACTCTGGCGAGATATGAAGCTCGTTGACAAAGGAATCCCAAGGATGCCCCACCTTCAAGTCATTCCAAAGCCGAAGAGCAAGCTGTGTCCAAGCCGGAGGAGAAGCATCGAACAGTGCAGCCTGGTCTGCTTCATGTTCCAGATGCGTGATGCCGAAGATTGACTCATCGCACTCCAGTTCAGAAGGCAGCTTCCGGAACATCTCAAGTGTGTGGGGTTTGCACTCGGCAGTTCGCCCTTGAACGAATGACATTTTGGCAAGGCGTTCGTACTCAAGCAAATCAGCCTGCTGCTGACGGTATACCTCACACCCGATGAGAGCTGCCTCGGGGATGGACTGCTCATGTGCTACCTGCTGCATGACGCGCTGGACGTCTTCCCGCATCAGTGTGGCCGACCACTGATACTGGCGCAGAGCGGCATGTGCAAAAGCAGGACTTGCTTGAACGCCTGCAGGCAGGAGTAGCTTGTGGCTGCGTAGTCTGTTCCGCAATGTGACTTCGCCACTCTGCAGCAAAGCCTTGAAAGTCCTTTGCTGCCACCATGTTTTACCCTTGACCGCAGCTGTGGCAACAAGGAGGGCCCCGCCTACAACTGCAATCACTTCTGGCTTCTTTGCCCATGCAATTTCGGCCGGCTGCGGACTACCAGTCGCAGGAGCCAACACAGGTACTGTTAAGCTCAGCTTCCTTTGATCTTGAACTGTTTTGAATGCCGCAGCTGGTTGCAAGTATCCTGGAGGCAGCCCAAGCTGGTAGGAGGGCTCAGCTTTATCAGAGAAGAAAGCTGCCTTGATTTGCTGCTGCATCTCTGCTTCCGTGCGCGGAAGTTGGCACTGCTTGCTCTCTGAATGAACAAGTTTTCCATCTTGGACAGCGTGGAGAGCATACTCCACCGTACCCGGCCCAAGGGCTCGGTAGAGCACATAGACACCTGCAAGCCCAGCTGCCCCGGCTGCACACAGTGTCCACCAGTGTGCTGGAACATCCCCGTCTCCGGGGTCTGGGATGAATTCCCAAGGCTGCGCATCTGAACCACTGTTCGCTGGTGAACTCGACATTGCCGTTTCGTGGTGTCTCCCGAAAGAGAACCACAAAAGACTACAGTAGTGATCTGGAACTTTCATGGGCGCAGAAATGGCAAATGGAAAGAGACGTGTCTGGCTGCGCTATCTCTGATGCGATGATGGCACAAGGCAGCATGACCAGCATTCGGCACTGCATAGGAAATTCCTGTCGCCTATATCTGTTGAACCCAGGCCTCAAGGTACAGGTCGAGCCCACAACATCCAGCGCCTGAAGCTGACTCTCACAAGCATGACCCAGACTCCTTAAACCCTGCGCCCCTCGAAAGCCTTGCAACGAAAGCCCTGCAAGTGAAGCCCTGACTCTTGATTTTTCAGGCCGCGGTACGTGGTACAAGGCCTGCCATGCCCTCGCATCAGCAGCAGGACCTTCGGAGAGGTCGGGCTTGCAAGGTCAAAAACCACAGGTTCGGCAACGGCGCCATCCCCCCTGTTCCGCCCATGTTCATTCGAGTTCTTCGAGCGATTCCAGCGACTCGTCATCGTCCGGATCTGTTGAGTCGTGCGTGTTGCACTGCCAGTAGTAGCACATAGCATGGCATCAACAGCAGCAGCAGCCGCGGCGGCGGCAGCAGCGGCAGCGATGGCAGCTAATAAGGAATTAGAATTACGGTCGCGAGGAGTTTTAGAACGTGCGAGCGGAGTCAATCATCAACAGTGTACGGCTTACGGCCCTTCCCGCGCCTACACCTTGCGCTGCTCGAGAGCTGACCTTGCTCGCTACATCCAAATCATACATGCATCATGTAGGTCAAGAGCCCTGGTCCCCCTAAACCCTCGGAGCCCGCCTTTTGTCCCCTTATGCCAAGCTTCCACCCTCACAGCCCCAAGAGTCCCCCAAACCCAAACTCCCCCCAAACTGCCCCCAAACTCCCCCCAACCCCCCCCCCCCCCAAAACAAGCCGGAGGCTCCTGAGGCTCTTCCCAGAGCCATGGCGGTGCCATGGCGCTTGCGGGCGTTGGGGGCGGATCCCGGAACCAGGGGAGTCTTTTGCAGGAGACCCCTGGAGTGGCTTTTCAGGTTGCATGCTGTTGGCTCGGGAGGGGATCTCCGCAGTCAAGTTGCGGACCCCCAAAAAAAGGGCTTCAAATCCTCAAGGTGTCTCTAGGCGGAGTTGAGTCGCTGGAAGTCAGCGAAGTGCTGCGGGCTTTGGATCTTGGGCTTGAGTCCGTATTCTTGCTCGGGCAGCAAGTCCGACATTACGCCGGACCGATGACCCGCTTGGGGCTTCCATCCTATGCTTTGAGGGGTGACGTTGTGATCCTAAACCCTAAACCCTGAACCCTGAACCCTAAACTCCAAACCCATCCCTCTGAGAGGGTCCGAGCACCTTCATCGGAAACTCTGGGCGCCGAAAGCTCACGGCAGGCCCCCTCTTCCCCATCAGCCGCAAGGAAAATGCGAAGTTTCTTCCTGGCGGACCGGCTGAGGATCGGATGGAACGGCACATGACACCAGCAGAGGTTGGATGACCTCAATGCTGGATGGCTGCACAAAGACAAACGTTTCGGCGACGACGTGC